>JAIVFH010000219.1:0-47957 GCA_025765595.1 Obelidium mucronatum | reverse complement strand
TAATACAATGCATTCTTGACAAAACTACAAAACCTTGCAGCGTGGCTCGCAAAAGCCAAGATGGAACCAGCCCAAATGTCCCCCAATGGCCTCTCAAGCCCCACACCTTCCTTGTACAGCAGGCAGGGCTGGGACCATCAGTATAGATCCAATCTGCCACCTGTGTGGATCGAACACACTACCTTAGCATCTTCAGTGCTACGCTCTCCCAGATGAGCTAAGGTGCCCTTGTCCTGTGATTTTCATGTGCAGTTTCTGTACATTGGCATCTATCAACTGCTGACTCAAACACAGCTCCCCAAAACACCCCTAGTTCCACCAATGAGGAATAGATCAGTATACTTGGCTGCTGATGTATCCATAGCAGTAGATACAACTGGATTTGATGTTTTCAGCAGCTATGCAAAGGATGTTTTTTAGGGTAAGGGGTTTAGGGCTAGGGTTAGGGCTAGGGCTTATAATCACTCAAAACCAAAACCTTAGTCATTGTTATAACCAGCAGTGCTTGGGGGTTGTATGTCATAGGATATATAAAGCCATGGGAGTACTCTAAATTATGAAAGATTCAAGGAACTAGACCCCCTCATGAAGCTAGTTTCAATTTTCTGCTTCAAATAACCAAAAACTAAGAACAATGTGTGTAGACGTGAATAATAATAGCACAATGCATAGAGTTCCAAACAAGAAGTAAAGATAAAGAAATGAGAAAGACTTTTTAGCTTCCGAAGAGACTGATGAGGAGAGGATTTTGCGGGAGCATCCTCTGAAGGACCCTGATGGCCAATCCATTCCGTACATTGAATGTGATGATGAACAGGTTATGGATGATCCGGATGCTTTATATGATTTTGAGATGGAGCTTGCTGCTTCAATTGCACGCTCAGCTACTTTAGACGATGAGACTGTCAACCCATTGCTCTTATCTGCTCTGACACATTCTGTTGATGCGACCCCCAGACCTCTTGCTGCTCCTGTGCTCCCCACTTTTAAGACTATACAGGATTAATTGAAAGAGTTGGACAAGCCTGAAGCTGCTGCTATTTCTGACATGGACGGAGCGGAACGATACTGCAGAACTGTTAATCGCGATCAAACTGTTTTGACACTTGCGCCAGCTATTTGCTCCTATTCCGTGGTCTGATCCTACCTCTTTGGGAAAACCAGATGTGTCGTCTCTACAACCTTTCTCCAACATTGCCGACATTTCCACAGCTTTCCGCCTGGACTTCTGGCAGCACTACACATTTGAGACTTATGCGCATCACCTTTTGTACTTGTATTTGAATGATGCAGACCAAATTGATGTTCAAACCGCAGCGCAGTTTGATCTGAAGCCGCAACTTATTGGGTATCTTGGGGGGGAAGCGGGAACTGGAAAATCAGCAGTTATTGCCGCATTACTGACTTTTGCAAAATTTTGGGGACAAAGGAACCCAATTGAAACAATGTCCTTCATGGGTTTAGCAGGCCTTATGATTGATGGGGACACCATCCACTCTCATCGGGGTTTGGGAATAGTATTGTAGAATTCTAAACCTTTGAGCCACACCCTGAAACACAAAATTGCTTGTGTCTACCTGTCCATTGTTGATGAAGTGTCAATGACAAAAATTGATGTTATGGGCGCAGCTGAAGAGAGGACCCGCGAAGCTTGTGGGAGTCAGAGTGGAGTCTGGGGTGGGAAACATTTGCTACTCTGTGGTGACTTCCTTCAACTACCCCCTGTAGGCCGCAGACCTGTATTTGACACTATGGGGGCTGATACGTCAGACAATCACTTTGTTGTTTCTGGGAGGCGTCTGTGGGGGTCTTTGAATTGGGTTGCTTTCCTTACCAAGGTTTGTAGTGTTCTGTCCCAATAATTGGGAAAAGGGTTTTTCATTTCTTTGGGTTTCCAATAATCTTAACTTATTGGAATTTTATTTTCTGAATTGCAGGTTTGGCGTCAGAAAGATGACCCATTGTTTCTCAACATTTTGTCCCGGATGCACTGGGGTGCCCATAACCAGGACGATATTGACAGAATTAATGCGTTTACTGTCCCAGCCATAGACAAGGGACCTACTGTTACGTCTTCGGCTCCTGCACGTGATTTCTTTGCTCCTGTTGCTACCGCTTTGAATGTTGAGCGATGTTCTGTAATCCGAAGGCTTATAACTGAAACCTGTCGATCAAAGGAAATGCCTATGTATCGTATTGCGGCCAAACCCACTAACAAGGCAAATTTTGACACTTTGTCAAGAATCTCTTACTTGAATGATGATGCAACAAGCAAAATCCCTTTACTGTTAGACTTTTATGTGGGTATGCCATTGATGGTCACAAAGAGAATTCCCCCCCTTGAGCACTTGAAGATTTTTGCCAACGGGACTCTTGTTGGGGTGGACTGGCACTTCAAATCCTTCTGCTGATGCTTTCACTACCACAGTTGTTGATGGTGTTGTGGTCAAACAGTTCAAGCGCATCCCCGGCCTACTGTGGGTAAAAGTCAGGGGATGTGAACGGGTTTTGGTTCCTGGCTGTGCTCGAGGGGTTGTTGCTATCCCTCCTCTGACTTCCCCTGTCCAAATCAAAATGCCTAATTCAGCTAAGCTGTGGAGTCCTTCATTGAAGCAGTTCCCTGTTATTTCAGCTTTAGCTTGCACCCCTGAGAAATTGCAGGGTGTTACACTTGAGCACTGGATTACCATTTCTGACCTGGACCGCCCCAATTTTAATCCACAAACCTTCTATGTTGCATTTTCAAGAGTTCGTAAATTGTCTGGTATTAGGCTTCCCGCCAAAATCACTCCACATTACGCTCGAAAGTTCAAGCCTCCAAAAAAATTTGTGGTGGAGATGGTGCGTTTGATAAATATGGTTACAATCCCTGAATATGCCTGCCAGGCCATCATTGATGACTTCAACAGTTGGAAAGAGGAGCAGCATCTTTTTTCTTCCCCTTTTCTCTCATAACACAATAAATACATTTATTTGCATTTGCCCCTTGTCACCCCACCCCCCAGCAAGATAAAAAGGTCCTAGCGGAGGCCAACGGCACGAACGCACCTCAGTTGTTTTCCAATCAGTGATGTGGCACTGTTGGATTAGGCTCAGTGTCAGCCTTTCTTGTTGACAAAATAGAATTTCGAGCCAGCGAGAAAAGAGATATCTGACACTGAGCCTACGGTTTGATGTGACTTGTGTCTGGCTTTCTGTCTTGCATCTGGTTGCATCACCGCATTCAAACTTGTTGAAGGGGCTGGCATAAAGTTAGGTTATCTTACTTCATTCAGATTGGATCATTGGATGGAGCTGACTTCAGCTGGAATACACATCTACTTCATGTGCACAAACCATACCATTCTGTTGAGCTATGAAAGTTAAGATTCAAGTGGTTTGAGTTGGAATTTGCGAGTGTTGTTTGTACGATCTTGTGGTAAATATATAGTTTGAGTAGTGACGTGAATCATCGGATCGGTGAATTTTTTTCAAACACAACTTTGAATTTGAAATGCAGCGCTTCCGAGTCCTCACTGCGGCGCGAGTGCCGCGGCCGGCGCCGTTCCTTGCTTGCCAGCGGCGCCGGTTTGCGCCCGACTTTGCGGCGTCGTTTTCGACGACGTCGCAGTTGGCGCAGAAAAACAAGCGGCGGCGCGTGCGGGCGCTGGACGCCGCGGACGAAAAAGCGGCGACGAAGGAAGTCGGCGGCGTCGCCTTCGACGTGGGCGACAGGGAAAAGGCGCTGCTGCTCGAGCGCTGGCTGGCCGAGGACAAAACAGACGCGGCGGCGGCGGCCCCGGGGACGCCGGAAAAGTCCGGGACATCGGCGTCGGATTCGCCAGGGGACGCGCTGGGGGCGAAGGCGCCTTCGTCCGGGGCCGGATCAAGCGGCGCAGGCAGCAACGGCAACAGCAACAACAACAACAATAACAATAACAACAACAACGGGATTCAAAAAGTGTCGGTCCCAAAAGAATATCCGCAAACTCTGGCTATTCCACTCACTCGAAGACCTCTTTTTCCTGGATTTTATAAGTCACTGTACATCAAAGACCCTCATGTTATTGCAGCTATCCAGGCTCTCCTTGACCGACGACAACCATACATTTCCATATTTCTGACTAAAGATGAAAAATATGAGCCCGACTCTCTTGTTTCGGCCGATCAAGTACATCCTGTTGGTGTTTTTGCACAAATCACAAGTGTTTACAATGCCGGCCCAGATGATAAAGCTTTAACGGTCGTGGTGTACCCTCACAGACGTGTTCAATTGGATGCGCTTTTGCCGCTTCCGACGGATGTTCTTGTTGTCAATGTGGAGGCCCCTATCGTGGAGGAGGAATCAACGCAAGCCACTCCGTCGGTTCTATCAAACACCGTGTCTTCAAAAGCGCCTTCTTCTTTATCTGATGCCAGTTCCGGACGGACTTTTGGTTCGGTTTCGGAATCCAGCACAACCTCAGAGACAATCGCTGATTCTGGCGAAGACCTTGAAGAGGGAGAAATTGTGAACCCAGGTTTGTAAGCCATTTGATTTTGCTTCTTTGCATCCTGAAATTACGACCTAAAACTCTTGGTCCCACATGTGTTGCCAGCCTATACCGGAATCAACCAGCACTTGGCGAACCACATTGTATCTGTCACAAACATCTCCAACAAACCCGATTCAGAGTACGACGCAGAATCCCCCACCATCAAAGCGACAATCTCAGAAATATTGAACGTTCTCAAGGAAATCAGCTTAATGAACCCACTCCTGCGGGACCAAATTCTGACATTTAGCATCCAAACCGGCGGAAACGCGTTCCAGGATGCCGGGAAACTCGCCGATTTTGCTGCTGCCGTCAGCAGCGGCGAGCCTTTGGAACTCCAATCCGTTTTGGAAGCCACCGACATCCAAGAACGTCTTCAAAAGTCCTTGTATGTGTTGAAAAAGGAGCTTGCGAATGCGAAACTGCAAAAGGAGATTTCTCAAGAAGTTGATAAAAAAATTACTCGGAAGCAGCAGGAGTACTTTTTGATGGAGCAGTTGAAGGGAATCAAGAAAGAACTCGGGATGGAATCGGATGGAAAAGATAAGCTGATCATCATGTTCAAAGATCGAGCTGCAAAGTTGAGTATGCCGGAGCCCATCAAGAAGGTGTTTGAAGAGGAGATAAATAAGCTGCAGAACTTGGAGCCGCAAGCGAGTGAATTCAATGTAACGAGAAATTATTTGGATTGGTTGACACAGATTCCATGGGGAAAGCACAGCAAAGAAAACTTTGACATCAAGAACGCCATGGTGGTGTTGGATGAGGATCACTATGGATTGAAGGATGTGAAGGACCGCATTTTGGAGTTTATTGCGGTTGGAAAATTGAGAGGCACGGTGGAAGGAAAGATCATATGCATGGTCGGACCACCAGGTGTGTGAGATTTTGATTTGGAATTCGCCCATCATCACTAAACTCTGCTGCCTTTTAATAGGTGTTGGAAAAACTTCGGTTGGGAAATCTATTGCCCGTGCCTTGGGTCGGGAATTCTTCCGATTCTCGGTTGGTGGCTTAACCGACGTGGCTGAAATCAAGGGACACCGTCGAACCTATGTTGGTGCAATGCCTGGAAAGGTAATTCAAGCTCTCAAGAAGGTCCAAACCGAGAACCCTTTGATTATGATTGACGAAAGTGAGTCAACAATTTTTTTTATTGGCTTTTTGAAATTCAAGTCAGCTCGATTCTTATTGTATTATTTTTTTTTTGTCTTGGCGGTCTCAAGTTGACAAGATTGGACGCGGCCATCAAGGAGACCCTGCGTCCGCTCTTTTGGAGCTCCTGGATCCCGAGCAAAACAATTCCTTCCTCGATCATTACATGGATGTTCCCTTAGATCTATCCAAAGTACTTTTTGTGTGTACTGCAAACAGTCTCGACACGATTCCAGGCCCTCTTTTAGACCGAATGGAAGTCATTACACTCTCTGGCTATGTTGCTGAAGAAAAAGTGGCAATTGCAATGAAATACCTGGCACCCACTGCACGGGAAGCCAGCGGTTTAAAAGAAGAGGACGTGGAACTGGAAGAAGAGGCGGTTGGCGTTTTGATTCGAAACTATTGTCGGGAAAGTGGAGTCAGAAACTTGAAGAAGCATGTGGATAAAGTGTACCGCAAAGCCGCCTTCAAGGTTGTGAGTCGGACTCAGGAAGTGGAAGAAGACGTTGCTGCGCGAGAGAAGGCGGCAATTGAAAACAACGGCGAAGCGGCTGTGGATAGCGAACCTGTTAAGGAAAAACTGGGCAAGTTGGTGATTACGAAGGATAACTTGAAAGACTATGTTGGCTCTCCGGTTTATACGTCCGACCGAATGTACGATACCACTCCTGCGGGTGTTATTATGGGCTTGGCTTGGACTAGCATGGGTAAACCTTTGCTCACAAAAATGATTTGGAAAATCCTGTACTCATCCACTTTTATTTCATCAGGTGGTGCATCGTTATACATTGAATCCGTTCTTGAGTCAGTAGTTCAAGAAGACTCCAAGCCCTCATTCCATCGCACAGGACAACTTGGCGATGTCATGAAAGAGTCCTCAACCATTGCCTACACATACTCCAAAGCGTTTATGGCCCGTAATTTCCCTGACAACAAATTCTTTGACAAGGCAAAGATACATATGCATGTTCCAGAAGGGGCGACGCCGAAAGATGGTAAAATCCATCACTATTTTAACGAAACTTCTCAACTCACTCATTTTATGACGTAAAAATAGGCCCCTCTGCCGGAACTACAATGACAACTTCGTTACTCTCCCTCTCCCTAAACACACCAGCGATTCCAGATGTTGCCATGACCGGAGAACTCACGCTTACTGGAAAAGTGTTGAAAATCGGAGGTGTGAAGGAGAAGACGATTGCCGCAAAGAGAAGCGGAGTCAAGACAATTATCTTCCCGGCTGCTAATAAGAGTGATTGGGATGAACTACCGGGGTATATTAAGGATGGGTTGGATCCACATTTTGTGGGTTGGTATGATGA
The DNA here is from genome assembly GCA_025765595.1 of Obelidium mucronatum. Lineage (NCBI taxonomy): Eukaryota > Fungi > Chytridiomycota > Chytridiomycetes > Chytridiales > Chytriomycetaceae > Obelidium > Obelidium mucronatum. The sequence continues at coordinate 40,963 of JAIVFH010000219.1, read as the reverse complement.
GATTTTCAAAATTGTTTTTCCTACGGCAGCAGCAGAGTTGAAACAGTAAAAACGAAGAAAAATATTGATATTTTATGGAATAATAAATTGCTGATTCTTTCCTGTTCATGAAGAAAATTGTCTGGAAACAACAATCTTGCAACACAAAAGCCCCTTGGAATTATCAGCAAAATACACAAAAGCCCCTTGAAATTATCAACCATAAAAAGTAACGTGTTCTTTGAGAAATCATTATACCCAAAGATGAAGAAATGAAAAGCCTTCAGCAAGCATATCCTGTCACGCGGACTTGATTCCCGCCTTCCCCAACCTTTTCCGTGGAGTGGCCCTTGCATCAGCCACCGATGTTATCATTAAAGTGTCTCAAAGCCGAAGTGAATCTAGGTTTTTGGAGAAGCTGGCTGCTTCCTGAGCTGAAGACGGATAAGCGAAACCTTACCATCAAGCCTTTAGAGATTACTCGTTTCAAGCAAGGTCCAACCAATCTGATTGTTTGTCCCGAGTTTCAGCCTTTGCAAAACGCGGCCGGAATCGTAATTGCACTAAAACCTGAAGTTTGGCACGAATTGGCAAGTCAGCTGAAAGACTACTGTTCCTTTTTGCATGAGCATCGAATCTGCCACAGAGACATCAAACCGACAAACTTGGCCATTGACTTGAATTCAATGGAGCTGGTAGTGCTGGACTGTGATTTAATGAAGGAGTTTCCGGTCAAAGAGGATGAAATTGTCACGAGCTTTTGTGGGACCAAGGATTATTCGGATCCAGAGTTTGTGGAACATCCAGAACGTGGGTTTAACGTGTTTGAGCTGGAATTGTATTCAATGAACAAGACCTGCAAGTGGATGATGCAGCAGGCTGGTGCCTTGTAGGTTTTTACCACAGAGGAGTGTATTTTTGCATTGTTAAAGAAAAGTTGAGGGTTTTGTTGGATTTTGGATAGTTTTTGGATGGTAGTTGGAATTGGTTGAAACTGAATTCGCGTTTCAGAATGGTTCAACGCTGTGATTAAATTTTTGGGCCTGGAATTCGTATTTAAGGAGTGGTTTTCCCCTTTGTTTTTTCTTCATTGAATTCTGTGTTATTTATTTGGTTTGACACATACAAACAAATAGGTAAAATATATTGTGATTGAATTCTGTGTTATTTATTTGGTTTGACACATACAAACAAATAGAATATCCACCGACAGGTTTGAATAAAGCTGGATCAAATCACGAGCGGTTGTATGCAACGGTTGGTTTTGTCACTGATTACAATTTTTATTATATGACGAATCGAGAACAAGAAAAGAATGACAGAAATCCAATGTTGCTTTCCTCATTCGTCCCTTTCTTGCCAACTTTTACTCGACTCTCAGTGAACCTTGACGGAGATGTCTCCACTTTAAGCCCCCCAATCCCTTTCGAAAACTGATGTTTGGAACTCAACAAGCTTTCCGCAACAACCAGTTTCATTTCAACTTTGGCAAGTTGATGACCCAGACACATTCGATCCCCTACGGAAAAGGGAATGAATTCGCAACTGTGAGTGGAATCAAAAGAGTCAGTTTGCATGAATCTTTTGAGTCAAAATTCTGCGCAGTCATTGAGTAAGGCTTGAGATTATGAGAAAGTTCTTATAAACACTACACAACTATATATTGGTTAACGAACTTTTGCAAACAGGGTGAATGTGTTGGTTTGGATTGAGTCTCGGTCCACAATTCCCAGTTCGGCGATAGCTTTTTCATGTTTTGTTGCTCGTAGCGGTTTTGTCCTTATATCGGATTTGTTTGATTCAGATTCGCACCACTGGAATTTGATTTCGTTACATTCGTGTCTGTCCTTTAACACCATGTATTGTAAGTCTAAGTGTCTGGTTTTGTGTCTTCCTGAGCCTTCGATAACGTTTGTGACAGATTGGAGGTTATCGCAGTACTGGTCGATTGGTTTTGCTTGCTTGTAGCCAAGCCACTTGAGTACGTTGTTTAGGTAGATGAAGAAATTTGAACCGATGACTGCCGCGGTTGTTTTTGCTGCGACTGTAGAGTCCGCTACTGTCTTTTGGAGTTTTGAGGATGCTGATACCGTTCCGTTGGCGAGGCTAGCTACTACTCCAGTTCGCGACTTTCTTGTGTTATTATCTGCTGCAAGATCGGCGTCCGTGTATCCAATAAGTTTGATGAGCCCATCTTTTGACTTTTTGAATTGTTAAAATTTTCCCTTGGTTCGGTTCAAGCAGCCCAAGAGGTGTTGCATAGATTTCCAATGTATTTGTTGCGAGTTTTTACGTGCTGTCTGAGTTTGCTGAGGGCAAATAAGATATCAACTCTTCTTTTGTGTAGAGCTAGCAGAGTTCCAAATGCTTCTTGGTAGGGGATTCTCAACATAGCATTGTCAATTTTGTCTGATGATCTATCAAACTCCTTCATATCCAACGAAGTATTCCAGGGGTTTTGTTTGTGATGTGGGGGTGGGTTTGGAATGGCAGGCATGAGTCGATAATATATGCTTCTTGATCCATGTCGAAACGGCCTGGGCTGTAAGTTTTTTGGCATCCAATTATGGTTCCTACTTTATCTTTTACGGTGATTGGTAAACGTGTGTGTAACCAATGTAAAAACTTATTGGATTCAGGTTGACATCCCGTATCTCCGGCTAATTCTCCATCATCTGCATACCATTGCATGAAGATGATCTTTTCGTGTAATTTACCAGTAAGTTGTTTTATCCAGATAGATGGGCTTGAGGGACACTGTTTGAATCTGTATTCGCGATGGTTTGCAAACAGAAAAGAGCCGTCTTGTTGTCCATTGATGACTTTATTCCATGTTATTTTCTTTTATGCGTGATTAAATAAACAGAGTTAGATCGGCATTTTAGTCTAAGCGACGGCTTATGTGACTTAGGGAACGTGGGCGTTGAGTTCTAGAAGGACGCTTGATTTCTTCAAAGAATCTCTCTCTTTATTATTTAACACACTTTGGTTATGCAATAAATATGATAAGCGTCTATCATATTATAACACTTCCCCTGTTCAATAATTCAAACGTTGGTAATCTTTACAATTAAAGCCGTCAGATTACAACATACCCAATAAAAACCGATTAGATAATTAACAACCATCTAATTTATCTTCCGTAGTTTTGCCGCGGATAACCCGAAGGTATTGCATTCCGCCGTTGCGACGATGTTGGACGAAAATCACTTTAACAAGTGCTTTTGTCAACATATCCGATTCGTTGCATTTACCCAGAATATGGGAACAGTCAAGGATTTTCTCCGAATAAAATTCCATAACTTTCCAATATCTGCGATTCATCCATTTCGAAGCTTCAGTGTGTTTGTTCTCACGATTTCACAAAAGCCTCATTGTCGCTAAACATTGACAATTGTTTTACAATATCGATCTTTAAATCCTCGCAAAGATTCAAAAGGTAAGGGACTTCTAGAGAACCTTCGTAGAACGCGACATGTTCAGAGGCCGTTTGGTCTGCGGTGACCGATTTTTGCTTATTGGAGCGCCAAGAAATGGGCGACTTCCCCATAAACTTAAACATCCATCCAGTTTGAGCTTTTGCGCTCTTGCTGTCAGGTTCCGATGCATCCCTCAAACCAATAATATAAATCTGCTTGGGAATAGGATTTGGGGCACGATAATAAATTATCCCCATATCATACGAGTGCTTCAAATATCTGAAGACGCGTTTTGCACCATCCCAATGGCGAGCGGTAGGATTTCCAAGGCCACGAACCCACAGACTAACACTAACTGAAATATCAAATCGAGCAATATTTTTTTTTCTATAGTGGTTTATTCTCCTCACTTCATTGTTTAAAATAAAGTATGTCACTGCTGTTTCCAACCTCGCCACGGAGCAAACCCTCCAGCCTTGTGCAGGCGGCCGACGTGATTTTCCAACTCCTCCCTCACCTCCCAATCCCCCCTCCCATCCCCCAGCTCACCAGGAGCTACCACCAGTAGAAGCCTTGGGGTCCTCATTAAAAACCCCTGTGAAGAAAAGAGTGCCCCCATCCAGCCTCCCTTCCTCCATCTTGTGTCTTGCTTGCTTGTCTTGGTCCTGAGGTCTCTGGCTGAGATCCTCCCATTCGTCCGGGTTGCTGTCGTCCTGGCTTGTTGTCCATTCCATCATTCCTCCATCTAGTGTGCTTGGTGCCCTTGCTGTTTCTGTTGCTTGGTGGGTTTTCGTTGTTGCTGGTTTTCTAGACTGGTTGCGCCTATGTCTTCTCCGGTCTTTTCTCAGGCGTTTCTTCCTTGGTTTTGGGTTTGGTTTGCTGCTGCTATCACGGCTCCTTTTGGGGCTTGCTATTGGTTCTTCAGTTTCGATCCATTCTGTTTCTTGCGATGAGTTGCTCTCGTAGGCCTCTCTCTCAGCTTTTGAGATTTCTATCATCCCAGGTCTGAGGATTTGTTTTCCGGTTTTGTGGTCGTACCACATTTCAATGGCTCTTGCCCTTTTCTCATATTTGTTATCGTGTGTGTGGAATCCAAACTTGTCTGGGTTGCTGTCCATGCTTTGGTTGCAGACAAGGCACCATTTTCCTGATATTCTTTTTTGCCGTTTAGTTGGGCTTTTCTCTGGGACTACTTCCGGTCTTGGGTTTTGTTGTGTTTATTCAGTGGGTTCTTTGTCTTCCTCTAGCATTTCCTCTTCTGCTTCCTTCCTTTTCCAGTTTGCCCTTTTTGCGGATTTCTTGGTGGTCGCAATTATTGCAGGTGTTTGTTCTAGTTCCCATTTGACTGTTTTGTCGCATCGCTCTTTCCACATTTCTCTGCCCGCTTTAGTCACGTTTTTCATTGCATTGATGTCTTGTTTTTTGGGCAGTTAGGCCGCATACAGTTGTGAGAATTTCTTTGAGTACTTCTGGGACCGCCCCTTCTAATATAGCTTCAGCTCTTAGGTTGTTTATTTTTTTCTGCCATTTCCCCTGGTATTCTCCCTCGGGTCTTGTGTCCTTGAGGTGGTGTTGCCATGGTCTGGCCCATTTTGTGAGGTCCTTTGTCCATCCTTCTTTCTTTTCGTTGCCTCCTCCATTGTCGCATCCACTTGCAACCTCCTTGATGAAGTTGTTTAGGATTTCTGTCCTTTTTGCCTCAAATGCTTTGCATTTCATGATGTGGGAGTTTGTTTCCTCTTCTTGGTTGTTGCAGCACCTGCAGTTCCCGTTTGGGTATATGTGTGGGTACATTTGTTTCATTACTGACTGTGTTGGTCTAAGGTGGTGTAGTGCTTGTACATTGTATCTGATTGCGGCAGATTCCCCTGTGGATGTGTAGGGGGTTGTGGGTTTGCGGCCACAAGTTACTGTTGTTATTGTCATGTCAAGGTCAATGTTGTCGAGGTAGCCTTTGATGTGTCTAAATGAGTGTTGTTCTTGCCATCCCAGGTATGAGGGTATTTTGTTGATAGTCTTGAGGTTTTCCCACACTTGTCCCTCAACGAGGTTGTCTCCGGCTTTTGCCATGAATCTTATGAGCTCCTGTTTTGAGGCTTACTACCTCTGCGGAGTTTCCCATGCTTGCGTTCTTGTCTGCTTTTCCTGTTTTGTCCCTCCCAGAGGTTTTGGAGTGGCCTTCTACCTTGGTAAATTGGAAGAGTCTCCCTTCTTTGCTATAGTCTTTTACAATTTGGGCCATCATTGCTACTTGCAGTATGCATGCTCTTCCGGTAAGGTCTCTGGTGATGATTTCTCCATTGCTTTTTACTACGTCCTTGCCACCTTTTACCACAGCTGCGTTGTCAATCTTGATAATGGTGAGTCCCTTTTTTGCTCCTATCATCCCTGTGATTGCCCCCATGGCTTCTGGTAGTTTGGATGATGACCAACCGGTTACTTTAGCACACCATTCTCGTCCTCTGTTGGCACCTTCTGTGCATATCCCCCCTGTTCCCATGCTGTTAGTGTGTCTAGAACCGTCTGTGTATATTGTGTCTGGCTTTGGGTCTGGATTTTCTTCCATTACGCATGTTCCTATGGCTCTAAGTAGATTTTGGGAGCATTGGAGGTATGTTCCTGCTTTGTTTGCGTTTTCAATGTTCTCTTTTTCAAGTGCTGTCTTTTCCAGCTTCTTAGGCTCAGTTGCGTTGTTTCTGGTTGCCATTTCCACTTCAGCCTCAGCTTCTCTTCTCATCCTGTGTTCCTCTGCTTCTGTTTCTTCTGTTTTGTTTTTGTTTAGTCTTTACCAGAAGTCTGTAATTGGTCACTGGGAGGTTTCGGTTGCATATGGGTTTGGGTTGTTTACTTTTGCTCTTTCGAAGGGTGTTTGGTTTTCTTCACTCTGTATTGTTTCCATGTGTCTTTTTAGTTCTTTGTACCACCCATATGACCTGTTGTCTTTTTTGTATCTCCTGATCAGGTCTTTTCTGTTCAGGAGTTTTCTGCCATCCCGGGAAGCTATTTGGTCGACAAACATGATGTTGTCTTTTTTGAGGTGTGGTCTGAATTTGTCATATATAGCCCAGTTCCCAAGTGCTTCTCAGATTGTTGTGTTTCCTCCTTCAATTTTTCCAAAGGTTTCTGTTTGTCCATTATCTTCATTTTTGTATTCAATGGGTTTGATTGACAGTTGGTCTTTTGCCATTCTGCCCAGCAGTTGGCCCATACTGTGCGTTCCCCTTTTAAGCGAGGGTTGGAAGGGTTCTTGGAGGGGGCAATGGGGTAATGCCAAGTCTTCTTGTAGGTTTAGTAGCCTGATTCGAGTTATTCTTCCCAACAGTGTGTTTTCGTTGAGGCTGATGAGGAGGTTGTTTACTTTGTCTGCCGTGTAGTGTCAGTTCCAGTTCTCCAGGCCATATAGTGTTGGATTTTCTAGAAGTGAGGTGGGTGTGCTTTGAGCCAGCCTTGCCTTCTATTTTACCATTTTGAGGCACTTCTTGTACCACTTGTCTACACAGGCTTCGCTGACTGTCATAGTTTTCCAGATGTATTGTACTTCTGTCATAGTTTCCAGATGTATTGTACTTGGCGAGCAGTACAGTGTTACTATGGTGATGGCAGTGATTTCTGTTATCTCTTTCTTGGCAAGGAGGTTGCACATATTTGTGACAATTTGGGTGATGAGTTGCTTTGATTCTTTGTGCTGGTTGTCTGCTGAGAACCAGTTTCCGAGGACTCTCTCGCTGTTATTGTTATTGATGATGGTGATTTTGCTGCCGTCTGGCCATTTGAGGTGCTTGTGGCTCTCTTCTGGGTTTATAGCAATCATTGCCATCTTTTTTGTGTTTGATTTGATTGAGTTCAGTTCTTGGAATTCGTATATTCGTGCAGCCTGTTTTTCGGCCTCCTTCCAGTTTCCAGCAAAAGCACCTGTGTCGTCTACAAATGCTTCCCCCGTGAGCCGTTCTTGTAGAGTCTGGCCGGTTGTAGTGCCGTCCAGGTTTATGCAGGTTGTGTGTTGGGCTTTTATTGTTATCCCTTCTGTTTCTTTGTCCAGTGTGCATAGCAGTGTGTCCCAGAAGATCCTCCATTCTAGGGGGGCCAGCACGCTCCCCTGCTGTATCATGGTTCCGCATTTAAAGCCTTCTGTTGGTCCAAATGTGGTTAGTACTTTTACTGTCATGTGTTGCTGTGTGTCCCATTTCCATGCTGAGTATTAATATGGGATTTTCAGCCTCATGTGTCAGCTGCACAACTCAACCAATGAATGCATGAAGCCGTCCCTTGAGGAAAGCCATTGGCACAACGTCAAGAAGCCGTTTGCCAGCAAAGTCTTTCAAACGACCGACAACTCACCGATTGCGTTGAACGTAAAACCAACACGACTGCTTCGTCAATAATTCCTCAATAAGAATAACATCACGCGTACGGTATACTCATTCTCTTTGGAGTGTCTCAATCAGCACAACTCTCACTGATTGTGTTGAAACGGAACAGCCGCAGCGCATGTTGGCCAATCAGCATGGGAGCTGCGACACCAGTTGACACTGGATAAGCAGCTCAAGCTGAACTCGGAGATGCAAGCGGCACGACGCGCTCGCGACGGGCTGCTTTCACAAGCGGCCCTTAACGCTTCGTAAGCAGAGGAATGCTAAATTAATTCAACTTACTTTATCCCAATCAGGCGCAACGGACCGAATCACGGCTGCCGATCAGCCCTTGCAATGAAACTAAACAGCAGCCACCAAGCAGAGGCCAGCCAAGCCCAGCTAGCTGCTGCTGTGGCGCAGCGGCGCTTATTGCCCATCGATCAGCAGCGCTCACTGTTTCTTCGGATGCAGGCCGAGCAAAGCGCCCGCGACGCCAAGCTGACGCAAGCCGCGTTGGATGCGCACATCCAGAGTAAGCTATCAATGCTTTTTATCCCACTAATTAATTTATTTTCATGTGATTTACAGAAGAAAAAAAAGCAGTGGAATAGGAGAAAGGTTAATAATTAAACGGAAAAAAAGAGAAACGCATTAATACACATCAAAAACATGTTCACACATAACTCTAATCTAAAATCGGACCTCTTCAACGCGGTCAGAGTGGTGAAATACTGGAGAACTCACTTACAAGCACTATGTAAATTCCAAAGAAGTGATTCCCGCCTAGCCGCAATGCTCTAAAAAGAGACCGCGTTTCCAGCAGACACCACGAGGAGGTGGGGAATCAAAACGTCTGCCAAGCCAGGGTTGTTGTTTCAAGAGCCAAAACCCCTCAAAAAGCGCTTTCCGTTTCGCTGCTTCCCAGTCGCCTTCTCCTTTTTGCAACCAAGCAACCCTATTTCGGTTACTACTAATCCTGTCTTCCTTCAGTAGAAGCCGAAAACACTGGTATCCAGGTTTTCCGAGTGGCCCGTAAGCTCAACGACTTCTGGCACAATCGTTCTGGCCTCACTAGTCAGCTTCCTTATTGAGGAAGTGACATCTGTAGAGACCAAAAGCTCTTTCTACATAGGGTAGTAGCTCTCCCGAAACTCTACTGTTCAGCTACCATTACGGAAGTGACCACCATAGAGTCCGAGGAGCGTACATCCTGATTGTGCTTCCGTCGTGAGCCAAGAGGAGCCAAAGGCATAAAATGGACCCGCATTCGCAGCAGCTACGTCAAGCGTGACAGTTTTTCGCATCAAAGGTCGGGTTGCTTGTTCCCACTACTCAGGGTCCGGTTTCTCGTTGCAACTACTTTGGTACCGAAACTGGGACTCCGACGCGTCAAATGCCAAAGACTCTCGAGATGCAGATGGAAGTTGACATGAGGGAGAGCGAGAGTGGGGAAGAGTAAAAGATGAGTAAAATAAAGGAAGATGGTCAGTAAAGATGATGTGGGCACAAACTGGCAAATTTACCTCTTCATTCGGGTTTCAAGAGCGTTTCATCGCAGATCACAGCGCCAGTCACCTGTCCCGTTTCGCTACTCCAGTACTCCCCTCCTACACATCCGCTACTCCACGAAATCATCCCGCAGCCGACATCGGCACTTCCTTCTTGCCGAGCGTTCTCCCAGCTTTGCGTTCATGAATCGCGCTGCCATAGAGTAAGAAAAGCTCACGTGACAACGGTGGAAAACAATCAGATTTCGGCGAGGGTTGAACCCTCGCTTACACACTTCATGAGTCGTGTCACGGTATTACAAATTCAGACATTCGTGGTCAGCTGGGAGACAATCCGCGTTCCGAGAAAACACTCGAAAAAAGAGCAAGTGCGTTCTGTCAACTGTGTTCAGTTTTCGTGTTTCGCAGCACCGCGTCGGTGGGTTTCCGTTTTGCTACTTTGGTCTTGGTTTCCGATGCCGCTACTTCAGTTGCAATCCGGATCCCATTGGAGCCTGATGGGGGTAAAGAAAGGAATGTAAGTTGGTTTTCCAATAATAATAATAAAAAAAACGATTTCAAGTTAAAAGAGGACGCTAGATGTACCCGTAAGCGGAATATCGATCGTGCGTGTGTGGTAATTCTTGTGTGGATACTACATCTTGAAGCTCTCGGGACTCTTTACTGTGTTGAAATTAAATCACAGGGAAATAAGTAATTTGTGAAATTATCCGAACAGGCAAAGCATTTACAAAGTAATACGCGTAACGCGACATTAAAATCTCCATTTGAGACTTGATCTTGAAGTTCTTGGTGGCGGATTCAGGTAGGAACTGTTGAATAATTTATGGGTGTTCTCAGAATGTCGGAATTGTCAGAGTTGAACAAGTAGCTCGCACCAGGCGAACGCGTCATTTAGCACTTTATATAATAGATTTGACCGCGTTGGATAAGACTAAGTCGACTGAAGGCAGGAAGTGCGAAGATGGCGTGGCGAAGCGATAAGTCTATTAGTCAGAAAATTCTTTGTTAGTGTTTGACACGCGACTTAAAAGGATCAACCACTAACCAGCGAGTGACTTGGCTAAAGGTGATAGAGAGTCATAAGCTAGAGGTGACGGCTGTAGACTCGATGGATCGCGTCTGGAATATTTGCGGAGGAGGAGTTTGTTTTGAGCATCTTTTTTTATTTAAACTGACCATAAATTATATTCCACCAAATATATTTATTTTCAAACCCCGCCCAGGCCAATTTTTTCGCGCCGAATGCCCTCCGTCCACTTGTAATCTGCCCCCCGCCAAGAATGGTCTCATCAAGCAGTAATACTCCACAAGAAATCGCCACCACCAAAAAATCCGACTTCAAAAAACACACAGGGATACGAGGCCATTTCTCCAATACATAAAAAAATATATATATTTAAATCAGACGAGAAGCAACTCAGCACCCTCCAACTTCTCAATCCCAAACGTTATCAGACCCATACTCCAAATCCAAATCAATAATCGATGAAAAATACTGACTCCCACTACTGGTTTGCGTCGGCCTCAAATCAGATTCCAGTGCCCCAGCAACACTACTACCTAGCGCCGAATTGCCCACACTCGAAGAAAGACTAGAAACAGCTGGCGTTCTCCCCCTCAATTGCCCGGGAACGCGAGTACCTTGCCCCACGCCCACCCCCACACCACCACTTCCCTCTGCTGAAAACCCACTTTGGAACCCATCTCTCAATCCATTCACAATACACGGTCGTCTCAACCGTGTCGTTGTATTTGTCGTATCTTCCGATTATTCCCATCAGAGCACAGAAAGCATACAGAAATGTAGCTGCCTGTCGCGCTGCAGTCAGTTTGTTTGCCACGCATAGTGCAGTGATAGTATATGTTTCAAAATATGCGATGACAAATACTGACAAATAAAACCACAAAATGCGACCTTCAAAGCCAATTCCGCGGCCACTCGCAACGTTCAACATTGACTCCGAAACCAGAGCAAAGATGACTGCAGCGGGGGCAAAGAACTCGCTCGATGTGCTGATCCTGGCCGAAGTTGGAAACGGTAAAAAGAAACCATTGCATTCAAACTTGAATGTTTTCATCCGAACCTCAACCAACTACTCGCGCAGAAACAGCCAAGTCACTTTGCCGCCAGGCTGGACCAAGTGGGTGAATGTGTCAATTGAATTCGTTCGTGTCTGTTGACCACGTTTTGACTTCCAGCCGGCTTCACATCCATCTCAGCATTTGATTCACTGCAAGCACAAACGAAACGAGTGGCCATCACATCAGGATCTCGGCAAGTCGACAGCTTGTTCAAAGGAGGCTTCCCAGCTGCACAGGTAACAAACATAAAAGCTGTGTCCGAAAACATCACCCTTGAACACACACACACACACAAAGGTCACGGAACTATGCGGACCACCCGGTGTCGGTAAAACCCAATTTGGGTATGGCCATGTCAAGCTGTCGTCAACAGTTGTCGAATGCTAAAACCGAATCCGCCTTCTGTAGCATGCAACTTTGTGTCAATGTTCAACTGGGAACGAAATCTGGGGGAGCAGAGGGCGAAGCCATCTATATCGGTAATCCATAGATATCCCCGACGCGTTTGTTTAAGTGGGTTGATATGAATAGACACGGAAGGCAGTTTTTCAGTTGAACGTGTGGCTGAAATGGCAGCAGCTCGTGTCGAAAGAGACTGCCCCACATCTAATCCGCAAGATCAGGAAGATAATGTCAGCGCCATCCTCACCAATATACGAGTTTACAGAGTACACGATCATATTGAGCAGATTGCGCTGCTGCACCAATTAGAAACTGTAGTACAGGAGAATCCAAAGGTTGGGTTTGTAAATTTCGGTTCACAATTGCGTTAACCCATCTGCTCGTAACAGATCAAATTGATAGTTTTGGACAGCATTGCATTCCACTTTAGACAAGGGTTCGGGGATATGGGTTTACGATCGCGATTACTGTCAACATCGGCACAGATACTCAGGAAACTGGCTGGAACATATTCTATTTGTGTGAGTCGTTTGGTGGAATTTGAAGCGATTTGAACTGATTCTGGTGTCAGGTTCTCGTCGTCAATCAAATGGCAACAAAAGTAGTGAAAGTTGGAAATCAAGATGTATCCACTCTAGTGCCCGCACTCGGTTCGATACACTTTTTTTGTTTGTTGTTTGTTCGTTTCGTTTGACGTGGTTTGTGTTTAGGAGACAGCTGGGGTCATGCTTGCACAAATCGCGTTGTGTTGTTCTGGCGGCAAGGGGTTCGGTGGGTTTATGGGCATTCAACGCAGACAGAGTCGTATTTCTAACTTACGATATTCCAGACAGGCGATGCTGGTAAAGTCGCCAAACTATCCAGAGAACACTGCTAGTTACACTATCGTGGTAAGGGCGACCCCAGATTCTTCCACAACGGATAGCTAACGGTTTTTGGTTTGATAATAACACAGACTGGTGGTATTCTCGACGTTGAACAATATGAGAGATGATTGCGCACTTGCAACCTTGTTGATTAAATAACTGCTTCTTGACGTATTGTTTTTACCTCTTTGAACACTGTCCAACAGGTTTGGAACTAGTCCTCAAGTATCTCCCGGTCAAGAACTTTGTCTCACTCGCCTTACTTTCGAAACGGCGCGCATTCTTGAGTCCATGATATCGCACTGCAACAATTGCAATGGCGCCAAGCGCTCCTGAACCAACAACTGAAGTTGGGATCAGAAGCAACTCAAAATTAACACATACACATCACTTGCGACTCGCGACTCTAAGCACGCTGTTTATACTCAACGAGCTCCTGATGACTCATTGTCGCTGTAACTTTACATGCTCTTGCAAGGCAACTTAACACCAAAATTCAAAGGACTAGATTCTATTCTTTGTAATATCATGCATCTCTTCGTTCTCCTTGTTTTTGATTTGTTTCGCTTTTTGGTAACGCCGCAACATCTGTATTTTCCCCTGCCCTTTCATTTTTACGGCCGCATATCGTTAGTAAGCTAGTAGTTGTAATTGGTAACGTGTTGTGTCTTTTTGCAATAGATTGACTTGGAAACCTGTCTATGGGGTGCGTGGGAGTGGAAAATGAGAAAATTGTCATTTTGGAGTCCAACCAATCATATTCGCCGCAACAAACACGCGCTCACTTTGAACACGTTTCTTTTTTTTCTTTTTCTTTTTTTGGGTCTTTGATTTTATATCCTATAACATTTGCTTCTCAGAAAGCCACATTGTAATCTGCAATCAAGCTTTGGATAGTACTTTCCTCTAATGTCAGATCTCAACTGGTACGAGGAAAAAAAAGCGCATTCCTATAATGCATTTGTAAAGAAGCAGAAAAGAAAATAACACCTCGGTTTGCGGTTGAATCAGGTGTTCCTGTGGAAAGGCAACGCAGCCCCAATCATTGTATTGCTCTGTCGCCTGCAAAGAAAAAGAAGACCATCCAGCAGTTTCACTCTCAAACTGGTCTCTAGACGGACTCATTGACACCGACAATGCAGCGCCGATTGCTTTTTATCCCCACAACCATCTCCAAAACGTGTTGCTTCAATCGCCCAGATCGCCCTTTATCAATCCAAGTTTCCTACCGCCATCTACAATCACACCAACAACGAATCCCACGGCATCGCCTCGCTTCACGGGAGGGAATGCCAATAACGGTGGTGGAGGGGGAACAAGGAGCTCGAACCAGTCTGCAAGAAGCTCGCCATTTGCCTTCACTTCAACTCCATTGAATAATAATACCTCCTCGATTCCATTCCTTGCGCTTCCAATGTCGGAAATCGAGCTACCACCCCCTCAACAGCAACTGCAACTGCAACAACAAAAGGGGAGGAAACATTCGACAGCGCCATTGATCTCGAGTCCGTTCTCGCAACCTATACCCAACAACAACAGCACCACTACCCAACGAGGCATATCCAGTCCATTCATGAATCCCCGATTATTAAGTAGTCCCAAACTGAATGGTCGTATTATTCCCCAGAGTCCGTACTTGAATGGATCAAATGATTTTAGTAGCACGGGTGGGCCTGACGGTGGAATGGTGACTGTTGCTGGTGCGAGTGCGAATGCTGAAGATATGCTGGTTTCATTAGCGTTCAACAATCGATTGAGAAAGTAGAAAAAAAAGGGAGGTTGTTGGAGGTCAATGGAGGAAATGCAACAAAAAAAGGGGGGGAAGCTACGGTTTAAGGTCTTGTGTATATTATCAATATGAATGAATGAAGGGATGGGTCTTAAAAAAAACAACAACAACACACAAACAATAAAAGCTGGTTCATTTTTAATGAAGAAGTCTGTGCGACAGAAGCTCCTGTCGAGGAGGACTGCAGATAATGCTCCTCCACCTCCCACATTCTGTCAACACAATCGGAATGGGGTAATATCTGCAAAAGACCCTTGAAATGATCAACTATAGAAAAGAGCGTGTTTTTTTTTGAACAAGTTTAAAAAATCAAGTGTCATAAAAAAAACAACAAAAAAAAAACTTGAATTCGGCTACTTGATCCACAAGCTCTTTTCCCTTTATTATTTAATCCGCCCTTTGTCTTCGTCAATAATTACTTTGATAAGTATTTCGCGTTGTATGTGACGACAAGAGGTAAGAAGCAATGGCTACAAGAAACCGCACCACAATTCGAGAAAGGAGGCTAATCGACAAGCAGCGTTTTGCTGTTTCTTGAGATAGAGTATTGTCCATTAAGAAAAAGACAATGCCCTCTTGGAACCCAACCAAGAAGTTTTTGAACGCGAGAATTGAATTTCTCGAAAACTTTTCTTTGACTTCCCTTTACACGGGACAAAGTTGTCTTTACCAAAGACAAGTGCCCAAAGTCCGCCACGCGTGGTTGCAACTTGCTCTATGCTAGTCCCCGGACTATCTTTACAGCCATTACCCTTGTTGCCAAGGGACAAAAAAACTCCCAAATGCTAGATATAGTATCATTGCCGAGTTTTTTTTTGAAGAAGAAATATGAGCAGTAGGGGGAGATTCCTTTTACCCTAACCATCGCCTATAAGTACCTCGAAAAGAAAAAGAAAAAAAGACCATTTGACAGAGTTTTTAATTGTCTTCTTTTATAGATATTTCTTCATAACGCAAACTTCCCAGCAGAACCAGCACCACCACCAGAACCACCATCCCTCCACCCTTGCAACCAATAATAAAAAAGCGGCACCCCAACTCCACACACAGAAAACCCAAGCCTCGATTGAATCACACTGTATATCCAAAGAACACTGACACCCGCCGTTTGGATCATGACGCCGAACGGTTCATGTTTTGTTGGATCCGAGACCTATTTTTTTTTTTTACATAGATGGGTATGAGTGATAACTTAATAAGAGGAAAGAAAGCGCATAATTTCCCTCGCACCCGCACCTACACACACACACACACACACACCCACATACACATTACCTTAATAATATAAACCCCACACGCAGCAGCCACCACCGCAAACCCAGCCTGCATCCAAGCCCTCTGCTTCACCCTCCCCGTCGTAACCATAACAACGAAAAGCGCCGCAAAAAAGGGCAGACTATGCGTCGTGATATACGTCAAGTTGTATTTTTCACTGAACCCGTATTGAACGTGTATAACGTATTCTAACGCGGAATGGAGGATTGTGAGTGGGATTGCGAGGAGGAGGGTGTTGAATATGAGGTCTTCTTCTTCGTTGTTGTTGGGGTTGTTTTGGTTTTGGTGGAGGGGGAAGGGTTGGGAGAGGTCGATTAATGGTTTTAGTGGTTTATCGTCGTCGTCGGCGTTGTCAGAGTCTTGGTTTTCGCTTTCAGAGTTGAATCCATCGTTGTCTTCGTCGTCGTCTGAATCGAAAAGGGTTTGTTGTTGTTGTTGTTGCTTTTGCTTTTGTTGTTGCTTTTCCTTCTGTTTGAGTTTGTTGATGATTCCTGTCTGAAAAAACAGTGTATATCAGATCTAAAGTATACTTGAGCAATCCAAAATTTTACTTTGTTCAACCTGTTCAATGATTCGTAGTTGGTCTTCCTCACTGATGGAAAGCTCTTCCACTTTCGCCATTTTTTCAATAAAAAATAAATAGTGTGCGAAAATGGCAGATCAGCAAGGTCAAGGTGCTGAAGACCCTTATGCTCAGTACGGCGGGTACGAAGCCTATGCTGCAGCGTGGGCACAGTACTATGCTCAGCAGGGTCAGGGGCAAGGACAGCAGCAGCAGCAGCAGCAACAACAACAGGGACAACAGGGACAGGGTCAAAGCCATAGTGCTTCCGGTTCGGGTTTTTCTCGTTTTTTTTTCTTCACTTGCCCTTCACTCCGGCAAAACGGTGTTGTTCAAAAGGTGTTTAGTTCTAAAATACAACATTTACTTCAATTTCTCTCTGTTGTCTCTGTTCTCTCTGTGTTCTTCCTATCGACCCCCCAACTTTGGAGTAGTCCAACGCCAACACGCGGCGCCCAGTGTAAACAGCGGCACAAACAACACGCCGCTAGGTGTCCGTGGTTCCTCTTCTTCCTCTTCGGCGCCAGCATCGAGTGTTCCCGAAGGAAAGAGCGACGACACAATCTACATCACTGGACTACCCGACTCTGTCACAGAGGCGACGCTGGCGCAGCATTTTGGCCAGATTGGAATCATCAAGGTGGCTTGTCTCTGTTTGCAAAAACATAATTGCAAAAACTAGAACATGCAAAAAACACCAATTTTTTTATAGACGGACAAGAAACTCAGACCTCCTGGTCCCAAAATCTGGATCTACAAAGACAAGGCGACGCAAATGCCGAAAGGAGATGCGACATTGAGTTACGAGGACCCGCCGGCTGCACAAGCTGCAATCAATTTCTTTAATGGAAAGCCGTTCCCTGGTGGATCTGGGAATATTGTGGTTTGTCTTGCGGATGCGCCTGCTGGGGCTGTTAAGTTTGCTGAAAGCGGAGGCGGTGGTGGCGGTGGGCGTGGTTTTGGTGGAAGAGGTGGGGGCAGAGGTGGTGGTGGTGGTAGAGGTGGTGGTTATGGAGATCGCGGTGGGGATCGCGGTGGTGGATATGGAGGTGGTGGACGAGGTGGTCCTCCTGGTGCTGAAGGGGATTGGGAGTGTCCTTCATGCAGCAACAAGAATTTTGCTAGAAGACATGAATGTAATCGTTGTCAAACTCCTCGTCCTGCTGGGTCAGGCGGTGGTGGCGGTGATGCTGGCGGCGGTGGTGGTGGATACGGTGGAGGAGGTGGCCGAGGAGCACCGCCAGCACGAGATGGAGACTGGGAGTGTTCAGGGTGAGTTATTGTCTCTTCAATATTTCTTTCTCAGTTTAATTCACATTAAATCATCTTTCTTTTATTGTGTACTAATCAGATGCGGCAACAAAAACTTTGCTCGACGCCACGAATGCAACAAGTGTCAAGCACCCAGGCCAAATGATGGATCTGGAGGTGGAGGCGGTCGTCCTTCATACGGGGGCGATCGTGGTGGATACGGAGGAGGTGATCGTGGTGGTGGTGGTGGTGGTGGTGGTGGTGGCCGTGGAGACTTTGGCGGCAGGGGAGACTATGGCGGAAACAGTGGGGGATACGGCGACCGCCGTCGAGATGATGACCGCCGCGACCGCCGCGACCGTCCATACTGAGTACTTTTCAGAGAAAGAAAGAAGGAGTAAATTTCTTGATTCACTTGACTTGTCCTTGTAACAAATGACGCGCCCGCGCCCGAGACCGAGACCGAGAAACAGCTTCCTGTGGACGCGCGTGCGCTACTACGTGCCTGTGCTCTCGTGGGCGCCCGTGTACGGGCTTGCGCAGCTGCCTGGCGACGTGCTCGCGGGGCTGAGCGTGGCGTGCCTGCTCGTGCCGCAGGCGCTGTCGTACGCGCAGGCGATTGTGCGGGTTGCGCCAGTGTTTGGGCTGCACACGAGCATCGCGCCGCTGCTGGCGTACGCGCTGCTCGGCACAAGCAGGCAGCTCGGCGTCGGCCCAGAGGCCCTCGTGTCGATTCTGACTGCCGCCGCCGTCGCCGAGGGCGGCGCAAACTCGCCCGCCGAGCGCATTGCGGCCGCGAATCTGCTCGCGCTGATGGTCGGCGTGTTTACGTTTCTGCTCGGCTTCTTCCGGCTGGGCTTCCTGGACTCGGTGCTGTCGCGCGCACTGCTCAGGGGCTTTGTCACGGCCGTGGCGCTGGTCGTTATCATTGATCAGTCAGAGAACTTGCTTGGCATTCTGCCTGTCGATGTGATTCCGCCTTCGAACAGCAGTATCCCCTTCATCAACTTGAACAACTTGAACAACAACTTGAACAACAACATCAATGATACGCTCATTCCTTCAAAACCATCTCCCATCGAAACTCTATTTAATGTCATTGAACACTTGAATCAATCTCATGTTCCTACTACAATCGTCTCTTTTTGTAGTATCGTGTTCCTGTTTCTGTTAAATCTGTTAAATCTGCTTTGATTGGTTGGAAATTTGTTCAAGCTGTTCCTGAGATTTTGATTTGGTGCTTTTTTCCTACTCTTGTTTCTTGGGGCTTTTCGTTTGGATTTGTTAGGGCGTTCAAGTTATGATGGATGTTGAGGTGGTTTTTTTTCGTCGTCATCGCCGAGGATGTCAGACCCCGTAGCGGTTCAACGCCGAAGGCGTTGTTTGTTTGTTTTTATTTTTTTTTTTTTCTTCCGCACGCTCGCCGAAGGCGGTGTTTTGTGTTGTTTTTTTTTTTTTCTTTCGCACCGCCGTAGGCGGTTTTGTTTTATTTTTTTTTTTTTTCTCCCGCCGTAGGCGTGTGTGTTTTTTTTTCTATTCTTCGCCGCCGAGGCGCGAAGGCGTGTTTTTTTTTTTTATTTTTTTTTTTTTTTCGCACGCGTAGGCGTGATGTTTTTTTATTTTTTTTTTGTTTTTTTGCAGCACCGCCCGGCGTTGATCTCACCGCCGAAGGCGGTTGTTTGTTTTTTTTTTTTTTTTCTCTTCGCACCGCCGAAGGCGGTGTTGTTTTTGTTTTTTTTTTTTTCTTCACGCGTACTTTTCTTCTCTTCTTCCTTCTTTTTTTTTCTTTCTATCGCCTGCGGCGATGTTATATCGCCTTCGGCGAAGTTACGCCTTCGGCGATGTAAACATTTTTTTTTTCTTACTATATGTTAGGAGGCCTTCGAGCACCCCAATGGCCTGCCATCACGTTACCACGCGTTCGCTACTACATCCTCTCTGCAATCTTGATATCAGTCATTGGCTTCGTTGAAAGCATCGTAATTGGCAAAACATATGCCTCCAAATACAACTACTCCGTCTCCCCAAACCGCGAACTAGTCGCCCTCGGCATCTCCAACATTGTCGGCTCCTTCTTTGGCGCATGGCCCGCCTTCGGCTCCCTCGGCCGCAGCGCCGTCAACGACGCCGCCGGCGGTCGAACCCAAGTCTCTGGACTCGTTACATGCATCGTCATCCTCATTACTACAGTATACCTCCTTCCTTACTTTTATTTCCTGCCCAAAGCTGTATGCAGCAGTATTATTGTCGTTGCAGCCACGAAATTGATTGAGTTGCATGATGTTCAGTTTATTCTGCAAGTTCGTGCGTGGAATGATTTGGGGTTGTTGTTGTTGACTTTTTTGACTACCTTGTTTGTTTCAATTGAAGTTGGGACGCTGATTAGTGTTGGCACTTCGTTGTTGCTTGTTGTTAAACATACTACCAAGGTATTTATCTTATCGCCGAAGGCGTATTTTACCGCCGAAGGCGGTGGTCTATCGCCGAAGGCGGTATCTTTTTTTTTTTTTGGCATCGCCGAAGGCGATGTTTGCACCACCGAACGCGGTATCTTTTTTTTTTTTTTTTGGCATCGCCGAAGGCGATGTTTGCACCGCCGAAGGCGGTATCTTTTTTTTTTTTTTTTGTTTTTTTATGTTCGAACCGCCGAAGGCAATGCCTTTTTTTGTTTTTTTTGACACTGTCCCGCCTTAGGCGTTGTGTTTTTTTTGTTGATGTACTCCGCCGAACGCAACCAACCTTTTCTTCCATCCGTGAATATCTCCAACTGCATTCAACTTTCATTCAAATTCAAATCCAAAAAAAAAACAGACGCGAATCGCAATTCTTGGCCGCACACTAATCCCAGACCCCACCACCGGCTCCTTCAAACCAAAATTCCGTCCCCTCTCTGACAAAAGCGACACTGCAACCCCGATAGAACGAATCGATCACTGTCTGATTCTCCGCATTGAAGAAGGCTTGTTTTTCGGAAACAGTGGACAACTGAAGGATCGATTGAAACGGATCGAGTTGTTTGGGGATTTGAATGTGCATCCGGGGGAAGCGCCGCAGCAGCAGCGGCGACGGACTAGGAGTCCTAGTAGTGGTGGCACGCCAAGGGATGCCACGAATAGTCTTTTGTCGGGTAGTTCTTCGCTGCGGACTCGGGACGAGAGGAGGCGGAGTCTTAGTTCTGATACGGGCCGTGGTGCTGCCGGTTCTACTGCTGCTGGGGGTGGTTCACGGTCAAATAGCGTGAGTCCTGCGGCGGAAGAAGATGGTGAAGATTTAGATGAGTTTGATGCATTGTTGGAGGAAGAAGAACGGGAAGGACAGACAGCCGCGCATTTGAATGATCCATCGGATCTTGTCAGTATCATCTTTGATGTCGGGGCTGTAACTGCTATTGATGCCACGTATGTTGTTTGCCCAACTCGTTGGTTATGGTCTTTTTTTTAATCCACTTTTTTTTTGCATTTACAGCGCCACACAGACACTAGTTGAAGTTGTTGAATCATATCAATCCAGGAATATATCCGTCAGCTTTGTGAAACTGCGAAATAGCTGTAAACCCTGGTTCGACCGGTCTGGGTTGACTCAAATGGTTACACCCGCCTACTTTTTCGACAAGGTTTCAGACGCCTTGGACGCGCATTACCGACTGGAAGGAACGAATCGACTGCAATCACCATCAACAGCCGTTCACAATCTCTGTCCCTAATACCCCCACTTCGAGAAGAGCAGCCGACTCGAGTTCAGGGAAGCTATCAAAACAGGCAACCGATGGCACCGCCTTTACGTTTCGTGGGGGATTTGGAGTTTGGCGAGGACGAGGAGGAAGACGATATTCCATACGTGCATCCAAGAACTCAAGCCGTAGTACCCACCGCCAGCACCGCCACAGCCGACCATTGGGTCCTGGGGAACAGATGATATTCGGGGCGGTTTCACAAGCGGCGCCAACACTGCCACAACGACGACGACGACGCGGTTGGGACGACCGAGTTTTGTGAATGGATTGAGTGATGGGTTCCATAGTGGGTTTTCAGCAGAGGCAAGTAGTGGTGTGGGGGTGGGCGTGGTGCAGGGCGCCCGTGTTCCCGGGCAATTGAGGGGGAGGGCTCCAGCTGTATCTAGTCTTTCTTCGAGTGTGGGTAATTCGGGGCTAGGTAATAGCGTTGTTGGGGCCATGGAATCTGATTTGAGGGCGACGCAAACCAGTGGTGGGAGTCAGTATTTTTCATCGAATCTTGATGTGGATTTGGAGTATGGGTCTGATAACGTTTGGGATTGAGAAGTTGGAGGGGAGGTTCCATTTTGCTTCTCGTCTGATTTAAATATATATATTTTTTTATGTATTGGAGAAATGGCCTAGCATCCTTGTGTGTTTTTTGAATTCGATTTTCGATTCTTTTGGGTTGTTGGTGGTGGCAATTACTTGTGGAGTATTACGGCTTGATGAGCCTGCCCGTTCTTGGCGTGCGGCAGATTATAAGTGGACGGAGGGCATTCGGCGCGAAAAAATTGGCCTGGGCGGGGTTTGAAAATAATGTATTTGGTGGAATATAATTTATGGTCAGTTAAAATAAAAAAAGATGCTCAAAACAAACTCCTCCTCCGCAAATATTCCAGACGCGATCCATCCAGTCTACCGCCTTCGCCTCTAGTTTATGACTCACTATTACCTTCAGCCAAGTCTCCCGCTGGTTAGTTGTTGATCCTTTTAAGCCACCTGTCAAACACAAAGAATTTTCTGACTAATAGACTGATCGCCTCGCCACGCCATCTACGCACCGCTTGTCTCCGACCGACTTAGTCTTATCC
Organism: Obelidium mucronatum; assembly: GCA_025765595.1. Taxonomy (NCBI): domain Eukaryota; kingdom Fungi; phylum Chytridiomycota; class Chytridiomycetes; order Chytridiales; family Chytriomycetaceae; genus Obelidium; species Obelidium mucronatum. Next base: position 18,669 of record JAIVFH010000219.1, on the reverse strand, counting down.
AACGCTATTATATAAAGTGCTAAAAGACGCGTTCGCCTGATGCGAGCTACCTGTTCAACTCTGACAATTCCGACATTCTAAGAACACCCATAAATTATTCAACAGTTCCTACCTGAATCCGCCACCAAGAACTTCAAGATCAAGTCTCAAATGGAGATTTTAACGTCGCGTATTACTTTGTAAATGCTTTGCCTGTTCGGATAATTCCACAAAATGCTTATTTCCTCCTGTCTTACTTTCACTGTAAATAATTCCAAGAACTTCAAGATGTATTATTCACGCAAGAATTACCACACACGCACTATCGGCATACCGAATCTGGCGCAGACGCTTATGGGTACATCTAATGCTCTATTTTAACTTGAAATCGTTTTATTATAATTATTTGCATACTAACATACATTCCTTTCTTTACCCACCAGGCTCCGATGGGATCCGGATTGCAACTGAAGTAGCGGCATCGGAAACCAAGACCAAAGTAGCAAAACGAGAAACCCACCGACGCGGTGCTGCGAAACACGAAATCAGAACACAGTTGACAGAACGCACTTGCTCTTTTGTCGAGTGTTTTCTCGGAACGCGGATTGTCTCCCAGCTGACCACGAATGTCTGAATTTGTAATATCGTGACACGACTCATGAAGTGTGTAAGCGAGGGTTCAACCCTCGCCGAAATCTGATTGTTTTCCACCGTTGTCACGTGAGCTTTTCTTACTCTATGGCAGCGCGATTCATGAACGCGAAGCTGGGAGAACGCTCGGTAAGAAGGCAGTGCCAATGTCGGTTGTGGGAAGATTTCGTGGAGTACCGGATGTGTAGGAGGGGAGTACTGGAGTAGCGAAACGGGACAGGTGACTGGCGCTGTGATCTGCGATGAAACGCTCTTGAAACCCGAATGAAGAGGTAAATTTGCCAGTTTGTGCCCACATCATCTTTACTGACCATCTTCCTTTATTTCACTCATCTTTTACTTTTCCCCACTCTCGCTCACCCTCATGTCAACTTCTATCTGCATCTCGAGAGTCTTTGGCATTTGACGCGTCGGAGTCCCAGTTTCGGTACCAAAGTAGTTGCAACGAGAAACCGGATCCTGAGTAGTGGGAACAAGCAACCCGACCTTTGATGCGAAAAACTGTCACGCTTGACGTAGCTGCTGCGAATGCGGGTCCATTTTATGCCTTTGGCTCCTCTTGGCTCACGACGGAAGCACAATCAGGATGTACGCTCCTCGGACTCTATGGTGGTCACTTCCGTAATGGTAGCTGAACAGTAGAGTTTCGGGAGAGCTACTACCCTATGTATGGTCTCTACAGATGTCACTCCCTCAATAAGGAAGCTGACTAGTGGAGGCCAGAACGATTGTGCAGAAGTCGTTGAGCCTACGGGCCACTCGGAAAACCTGGATACCGTGTTTTCGGCTTCTACTGAAGGAAGACAGGATTAGTAGTAGCCGAAATAGGGTTGCTTGGTTGCAAAAAGGAGAAGGCGACTTGGAACAGCGAAACGGAAAGCGCTTTTTGAGGGGTTTTGGCTCTTTGCAAACAACAACCCTGGCTTGGCAGACGTTTTGATTCCCCACCTCCTCGTGGTGTCTGCTGGAAACGCGGTCTCTTTTTAGAGAATCGCGGCTAGGCGGGAATCGCTTCTTGGGAATGTGTACAGTGCTTTGTAAGTGATTTCTCCAGGATTTCTCCTATCTGATCATATTTGCTCGATCTTAAGGTTAGGAGCTGCAGTGCGTGTTTCTCACTCATTGAGCGCCTCTTTGGTTGCATATTTGAGGAACAATTTTGTTCATTTGGATTTATTCAATAAAGCCTGCATCACTTGTTTCAATGCTTGGTTTTCGAGATGCAGCGAGGGCACATTTATACTCACGCGTATCGTCTCCTGGGTGTATTGGAATAAAATGGGACTGTGGTTAAATTCTTGCCTTGAGAAAGTGGTTTTTGTGGAATACGATTTGTAAGTTATTTTTGGTAAAGTTGGATTGAAACCGAAAGGGAATCTCGAAACATCGACGTTTGTTCTCGAAACTGTCTTTCGAAATCCTTGAACATTCTTTACGTCTCTTGCGTCCTTTTGTCAGTTATATTCAAGCCTTGTGTGGCGCGGACAGATGCCATATGTCCAAGTGGCTGAAAAACACGGCCTCGAGCCTCTCAATATGTACTATGAGGTCCATGGAACTGGCTCGACCAAAGTTGTGCTGATTGGAGGTGATTGACATGGCAGTCGTACGTTTAAGCATAATGACAATATCAACTCAGGCTTTGGCAACATTTGCCATCAATGGGACCTGCAAGTGGACTTCTTTATGCAGGAGCCCACGGTCTACTCTGTCTGTATCTTTGATAATCGTGGTGGGGGATTGTCAAGTTGCCCTAAGGGTCGCTATCGGTATTCCATCAACGTATTCCCACACAATCATATAAAACTCACTCACAAATCTTGATCGAGCTTTTAGGACCCATGAAATGGCCATGGATGTGAAAGATTTGATGGACTATTTGCACTGGCATCGATTTCATGTTGTAGGACTGTCGCTGGGAGGAATGATTGCTCAAGAACTTGGTTTGTTGTCCTTTATGTTTACTTTCGCCGTTGACCACTCAATTATTAGCTCATTTGTGTCTCTATCGGGTAATAAGCTTGACCTTAGAATCCACTTTCGCCTATTTTAATGGTCTTCCGGTTTGTGTTTGGGAGATATATTTTATTGTATCACGGTTTCACACGATTTCTTGAGCAGGCAAAAGGATACGCAAACTTAGTTGTAGCTGGACCACCGTTGAAGACTGTGGATGAGTTTGCTTCACACGTTGTGAGCAAGCTTCTGTTTCCCGAGGCACAGTGTTTATTTTTGTTTAATGCAATCGCATTCTTCTAACCATCAGTCATGAATAGAGCTGGCTCGACTTGCCTGCTCCCGCAATGACAGGTTACTCAAACAACCGAGAACATATGATTGAGGTTCGAATTCTTTTATATTTGGTCTATTCATTCTTACTTGATTGTATTTTTGTCAGTTCATGAAGGAGAGATTCCAAGTGACTGGATTGCAAAGTAAGACTGGCCGCAGCTCTCAGCAGTCTGCTGTGATTACGCACTCCATGTCACCAAAGCGTTTAGGTCACATAAAACACTCACAAATGCCGGTGTTGGTTATAAGTGGAACATTGGATGACGTCATCATTCAACCAGAATCCTCCATATACTTGGCAAAACACTTGGGCGGTCGCCTCATCATTTTTGAAGGAGCTGGCCATGCCATCCGGTTACAATTTCCAGATCGCCACAACGCCCTATTAAAGGAGCATATTCTTGCTTCTATTGAAAAGGAAAACAACCGGCTTCAGGACTGTATTCGTAGCTCTTTGGCGGCGCTTCGTGGAGTTTGTGGGGGCAGTGTGTATGAAAGTCGAGCCACTGCCATCAAAGAAGAACTGGAACGTGAGTTTCGAAGGAATGGGGGAAGGCATCGTTTGGTTGTACATCAAGGAAATGTTCATCAGAAAGTTAATATCGCCGGGAATAATCATGGCCGAGGACTTCATCGCACCAGTCTTTCATCTTTGAGGAGAAGAACGTCTCATGTCCAAATCGATGCCAACCATAGTTCATCTTCAAGCCTCCGTAATCGAAATTCCCGGATTAGTCTATCATCAGCCACTTTTGCAACCTCTCTTCATGATCTATTTGCCCCAACAGAAGTGGAGCCTTCCCCAGCCTCAATCATCTCACCAATTGTGGCTTCGATTCCAACCGAGCATCCGTCTTCTTCCAGGTGGCTTTCATGGCTCTTTCCATCACTGCCACCGCTGTTTACGTACGAGCGAGAAGTTGTGCTGGAGCCAGTGGAATTTGGCGTTTCTGCCTTTGTGGAGCGAGAGTATTCTTCAACTCTTCACTTTTCAACCATTTCATCGCCGGAAACTGAAGAATCAGCGGTGGTTATCGAGCGGAATCAGTCCTGGTGGCCAACTTTTGGTGCCATACGTGTGGGAATCACAGGAGTTTCAGCAACTGCTTGAGAATCTCTTTGTATCTTGTTATATGAGCTCATAATATTTGTTTTATTTCTTGGCCGCATAATTATTTTTTGTCATAGTTATATTTTGTGATTTTTGTGAATTCAAGTTGGTTAGGAGGGATTGGTTCAAACGAGTTTTTGGGCGGGACCAATGTCCATTCAAAATTTCAAATCCAAAAACTCACCTAAAGAGTCGAAATGATGAATTCATTTTCGTCCGCCGTTCTTTTGCTGGTTCTTGTATCGCACATTGTTGCGTCCAACGTCTGCCAAGCCCAAAATTTTAAGGATTGTCAAGACGTTGAACGACAGGCCACTGCCACTTGCTACAGCAATCCGCACATGCGCCAAGGCACTTTAAGTGCCTGCCAATGCATATCAATCGTTCAGCTGATTCAATGGTACATCATCTCTTTTCCAAATTCCAATCATTTTCCATTCCTCAATTTGTTTTTTTTGGGTAGCTTCAAGGATTTTTGTCCATCGCAACTATCAGAATCTACTATCAAGCAGTTTGAGCTATCCGATTGTCGGCGGGCTCTGACCGATTCCATCTGGAGAGATACGCAGCATGTGGATGATGTGGATGGAGTGGCTGCTGGCCAATTGGGTTTTGTAGGGAAGGACGCCAGCGAAAGGGTCAAAAGAGATGTGGTTGGAGGAATAGTTGGCGATGTATTGAATTCAGCACTGAGTGGTGTTAAAGGTGCTGCTATTGAAAATGGCGTCACTGGGATTCTTTCAGCCGTGCTACCAGCTGCGGTCGATGGGGCCGTGAATGGTGCCAGCACGGGTACATTGGAGCCTTTGCCTGCAAAAAACAGCTGTCCAATGCAGTGCGTCCTGAACGCACTGGATATTTTGGGGAGTCCCGACGTCGATAACATTTTGAGTGGGCTCTGTTCAAGGACAATCAATTTTGACGCGCAGTTTGCTCAAACTTCATCTGCTATCACTTCTTGTGTTTCAAACTGTGGACAAGCAGACATTGCAACTGTAGTCAATGATTTGTGTGCAGGAGCAAAGATAGTAAATGCGGTCGTCGATGGGGGAAAGTTGTTGAACAGTTTGATTGGGAATCTGGCTAAGAGAGACAACACCAATTCTGCACGCGGATTAAGCGCTGAAATATTGTTTGAAGCCGTGGTTTTCATGGCTGCCATGTACTTTCTCTAATATTTTTGTAATAAATTGAGCATTGAAAAAAAGGAGTTATGAGCGCGTCGCCACCATCTGATCCAAGGGCCACTGGCGCTACTCGCGAAGAAGAAAGAAATTTATTCTTTCCGATCTCAAACCGTTTGTCGCCTTGTTCCCCATCCTCCAATGTCAAACAACGCAAGTCTGCCAGTGTCAGCGGCCAATACATAGACTTTCCCGATCACATCAACGTTTCCGTGCCCCCTCGCGCACCAATGAGAGATAACAAAGAGTTTCATAAGATTTATCCAGACATTCATATATCCGAACGGTTGATTGAAGGTTGGTTTCTGATCTTCATCATGTATTATACTAAAACAAAAAATACATCTTTAGTCTATTCATGCGCTGATTTTCGGCGCGAAGTTCCTTTGGCTGGTAGACTGTGGGTTTCATCGCGTCACGTGTGTTTTTCGTCTGTATTCACGTCCTCCATCACCATTGAAATACGGACAATCACGAGCATTCAAAAAAAGAGTACTATAGTAATAGTTCCGAATGCTATCCAAATCGAGGCAGCTTCTGGGTCTTACTTTTTTGCCAGCTTTTTTGACAGAGACTCGACATATTCAATTCTGATGCAATTATGGGAGTTGAATGTAAGCGTGAAGGAAACCTTCTCTTCAAGAAACTTTAAGTATTATTTACATATCTCTCTCTTGGAACAGCAGATACAACTGCCCGAAAGGTCTTTCAACAATCGGGCAAGGTGGTTGCCGTCATCAATGTCGGCAACAAACGCTATCGAACCCGATCTTGTCAGAAAATCATCTCTCACAAGTCTTCAATCATTCAATGTCCTACCAACACAATCCAAAACAGAACTGTGTAGTCCAGCAATTTCGTCTGACACTCTTTACATGGAATCTACCCACCCGTCATATATTTCCATCGAATCCAACACATGTTTCCATTCGCATGATTTATCGGGGACGAAGATTTTTTGTGGGAACTTAACGTTGTCCGTTGCCTTTGTCGGTGATTTTCTGTGCAACTTCCAAAAAAAGGCTATACGGCGACAATCTACTCTGAGAAACTGTGTCGGGAATTTAATGTTTTTGTTGATTGATTATTCCCGTGGTTGTGGTGAGTGTACATATAACAAAAAAAACCAACAAACCAACAAAAAAAATAGAATTTCTCTTAAGCAGATGGACACAGCCAAACTCAGTCAAATCCCTTGAAACTCTAGAATCTTTTTCTCAAACGCCTATACCGTCTGTTTGGGAGATGTCTGCAGGATCTTCTCGAATTGTGGAATACATAGCAAAAAAGGACGGGAAAAGAAGCCGATGTCGCGTAAATATTTGCCAAGAAATACTTGAAATTGTCCCCAATCGGTAACACAAACGAATGTTCTCCTCCCATCACTAACAAGTTGGAATTGACAGGTTCCTCTGTCTAAAAACGAGCAAAAGAGCTCAGGACTTCTTTGGGGACGAGTACACATGCACTGTTGTTACATGTTTGGTTCAGAGTGGTCCAGAAATGTCACAGCTTACCGCGTCAGCTCTTATGGAGTTTGAAACACAGTCTATGGACAACCCTAAAATTGCAAAAAACACGATGGAATGTCTCAAAATTAGCTTTCTCAATCTCAGTTCCCAGATTTATGCTACTTTTGCTACATCATCAGACCAACAGGAAACCGATGAAGGTACTCGCCGAGAAGAAACAATTTGGCCGTCTTTGGCAGCTACAGCGTCTTTGCAACGCCCTGGAAACCATAAAAAGAACTTATCTACTGCGTCTTCAATGTCTGTAATGTCTGTTTCAACTGTTCGAGCAAGTATGCAGCATCGGAGATTGAGAAGTTTCCAACCCACTTTTAATGCCATAGAAAGGCCAGAAAAAATATCCGAAAACCGGAAGGAGATTCCTGGCTTGATGGGTACCGATTCAGACAAGAGCGTTTTGCTTTCTATCGGAATCGTTGTTATTGTGACACTAGTAGTCATCAACGCGTTTCTTGTCTTGCAAACAGCAAAAGGAATGATCCGAATGATAGATATCGTGCACAGATACGAAGAAGAATTGATGAGTAAAGTGTAATAAAGGCTTCATTTGTAATAATGTACCGTAAACTTAAATGGATTCAACAATAGTGTCAACAAGTTGATCAACAACATCAGTTGCAAAAGCAGCCACAGCGGCACCAGCAGCAGCAACAACAGCCGTATGGCCAACTAATGACTCATCAACAACACCACTGGTTGTTGCATTCCCGATGCTTCGAGCGGATTCACTGGGGGCTCCTGCCTTGCCACCAACCGGGTTGGCGTTGACAGCGTGAACAAATGCGAAAAAACCAAATCGAAAAGCTAATGCGAGTGCGGCATTTGAAACAACAATGATGCTCATGGCAACAGTTTTACCGGCTGGGTTAGTGGCATTTGCGTAAAAAGGCACAATGTTCTGAATAAAGAAAAAGGCTGGAAGCCAGATAAGACCGCTGACCGACGCCAATAGTCAAGAACTCACAGGTGACAGAGAAAGCAGCAATGACAAGGATAGTACGAAGAAGATCTGAAGGGAGAATGCAAAGCAACTGGAAAACAAACCCTGTCAACAACCGAATGAAAATAAAGAACAATGCGAAGAAAATACCGAAACAAGCACCCAGATTGACATTCCATAACCAATGAGTCCAAACACTTCCAAAATCTTGACAGGACAAGAAAAGTATTTGCCAACGGCCCAGATGGCAGCACTAGTTCCTGCCACGTAGGTATAGACAGCAGTACTGGCGAAAGACAAGAGCGCCATATCATACACGTAATCAGCACTTGTGTTTGAAAAATACGCATTGATAGACCCAGCAATGAATGATGTGACAAATAACGAGAATATTACGGTTGTTGGAATCCAGAATGGGCCTTAAAACATTTCACATTCAGATAAGTGCGCTATTTTATCATGGACTTTGCTGTTTGTGTTTACCATACAGATCAGGATTTGACGAAATCTTGTCCATGAAGCCTGGGCGGGGGATCAAAGCAGCTATAATTCTCTGAGCGACATCGCTACTATCCACGTCGAAGAACTGAGCGTAGAATTGGAGTGTCCAAAAGGCTGAAGTTGAAGTGTTGTTTGTCATCGGCTGTTGTGGCTGGATGAACTCAGATGCAGTAACTACAGCGCCATGCATATTTTCGTCAAATTAAACGGTACGAGAAGTTGTTGGTGGTTATTATTGTACCCTTTGTCTGGGTGATGTTGCTTGTGACTCCGGCACTTGAACGCATGTTGGATCCAGAGGCACTGCCGACATTACCCTGAACCAGATTTTGCTCCGCAGAATTAAGCACAAAGTCTGCGATATAGTAATGTTTTTGAGTTTCGTGTTCGATAAGTGTGAAGTGGGTTATTACTTTGGAACTCCAGCTGCGATTGGGCGGTGTCCAACTAGTTGCGAACATCCGTTATCAGAAGTCGAAAGGTTTCCTTTAAACAGCGAAAGACGCCGCAGCTCACCCCTTCGTCCATATCCAGCAATGCTTCATAATTCTTACTCATTTTATTGTTTATTATTTTTTATGTCTTGCTGCATATTCATAAATGAAATATGGAAACAAAACTTCATCTTCTCTTTCTCGAGTGCTGGGAATTGCACATTAGACTATCTTGTTGTAGAAATGATTTCTGGAATGAAGATGAATTTTGATTGTTGGGAGTTGCATGCATGGCAGCGCGTTTTGTAGGAGCTGAGAAAAACGAAAGCCGCGTTTTAGTCGTTTGAGTTTTCTGCTTTTTTTTATCGTCGAGGATACTGCTTAACGAACCTGCCCATTGTTAGTGTGTTACACATTATTGTGGGCAATTCGGCGCGAGGTAAAATGGGGCAATGGAATCTGATTTGAGGAGCACGCAAACGAGTCTGAGTCAAAACTTTTCATCGAATCTTGATGTGGATTTTCTAATAACGTTTGGGATTAAGAAGGGTTGGGGCAACGAGCGGCCTAGCGAAATAGTGGATGGAGGGCATTCGGCGCGAAAAAATAGCATGGGCGGGTTTGAAAATATATATTTGGTCAGTTTAAATAAAATAGATGCTCAAAACAAAGAAACTTCCTCCTCCTCAAATATCCCAGATCTACCAAGTCTTCAACCATCACCTCTAGTCTATGAATCTATACTACCTTCAGCCAAGTCCCTCGCTGGTTAGTACAGTGATCCTGTTAAGACAGCTATCAAACACTAACAAAGAATTTCTAACTAATAGACTGCTCGCCTCACCACGCCATCAATGCGCCGCCTGCCTTCGTTCGATTTTGCCTTCTCCAACGCGGTCAAATCTATCATATGGAGTGCCAAATGACGCGTTTCTCTCATGTATGCCCCTTTTTTACGTCTGACAATTCTTCAACTATTCCAACACACCATTTTTTTCTTCAAGGTTTCTCTCATCCGCAACCAAGAACTTCATGACCATCTTTATCAAATGACGCATGAAATACCGTGATTTAAGCTGTTATACCAAATCACGAAGATCCACTTACCAATCCAATTTTACTCACAGCAGCCCCTTGTCAAGTGCCACAAGAACTTCAAGATACTTCGCCACATGTCTTCGCGCGAGTCTTTTTTTCTAACACGAAATTATTTTTTTCTTGATGTATACAGCCTCTGATGGAATTGCAACTGAAGTAGCGGCACCAGAAACCAAGACCGAGAGTAGCGAAACGGGAAACTCACTTGCATGGCGCAGCGAAACGCGACATCTGACTGGGAGTAGACAAACCCACGCGCTATTTTGCAGTTTCATTGTTCTCCAGTACATGGATTGTTTCTCGCCTGGCCACGAATGTCTGAATGTATAATACCGTGGCACGACTCATGACGGCGGTCTCGGGGGGTAACACCCCCAGGAACACGGCTTGTTTCCCACTGTGCCACGGGCTGTTTATACGTTCTTACTCTATGGTTCAGCCGCACGAATGTCTGAAGTTATAATAGCTGTGGCACGACTCATGACGGCGGTCTTGGGGGGTAACACCCTCAGGAACACGGCGTGTTTCCCACTGTGTCACGGCTGTTTATAACTTCTTACTCTATGCTTGCGAGATTCATGAAGTGTGCTGGGGAACAGTGCCTCTGCAAAATAGCAGTGGCGCTGTCAACACCTGATGATTGAGTGAAGTAGCGACACTTGCAGGAGGGGAAGTATTGGAGTAGCGAAACGGGACAGGTGACTGGTTCTGTGATCTGCAATTAAACGCAATTTAAACTCTGATGCAGAGGTAACTTTTGTGCGCACATCTTAACTGACCATCTTAGCTTCCTCTGTTCTTTTAAATTTCTAACTTTGAATTGTTTTCCTTTGTTCACTAGTTTTTGTTGGGATTGCAACGGTAGCGGCAACAGAGACCAAGACTGAAGTAGCAAAACGAGAAACTCACTTGCATGGCGCAGCGAAACGCGACATCTGACTGGGAGTCGACCAAACCCACGCGCTATTTTGCAGTTGCATTGTTCTCCAGTACATGGATTGTTTCTCGCCTGGCCACGAATGTCTGAATGTATAATACCGTGGCACGACTCATGACGGCGGTCTCGGGGGGTAACACCCTCAGGAACACGGCTTGTTTCCCACTGTGCCACGGGCGTTTATACGTTCTTACTCTATGGTTCAGCCGCACGAATGTCTGAAGTTATAATACCTGTGGCACGACTCATGACGGCGGTCTTGGGGGGTAACACCCTCAGGAACACGGCGTGTTTCCCACTGTGTCACGGCTGTTTATAACTTCTTACTCTATGCTTGCGAGATTCATGAAGTGTGCTGGGGAACAGTGCCTCTGCAAAATAGCAGTGGTGCTGTCAACACCTGATGATTGAGTGAAGTAGCGACACTTGCCGGAGGGGAGTATTGGAGTAGCGAAACGGGACAGGTGACTGGCGCTGTGATCTGCGATGAAACGCTCTTGAAACCCGAATGAAGAGGTAACTTGTCACATTGTGCCCGCATCATCTTTACTGACCATCTTCTCTTCACATCCCATTTCTTTTAATATATTTTCTCGTTTGCTTTCCCTTGTATCTCCTTGTTTGTCTGCCGTTTCTGTCTATTTTCATCTACATCTCGAGAGTCTTTGGCATTGAGGCGTGTGTGTCCGAGTTCAATACCTGAGTAGCTGCAATTGGGAAATTGGATCCTGTGTAGCAAAAACGAGCAGCCCGAACTTCAATGCGAAACACTGCTCTTCTTGGTGGCGAGCAGCTGCAAACAATCACCCAGGCTACGGTCTTTGGTGCTTGAACGGCACCACTGACAAACCTGGGTCGATGCGATTGCAGGAGCAGCTCCAGAAGACGGGATTAGTAGTATCTGGAGTCGGACTAGCTTTGTGGTTGCGAAAAGGAAACGGTGACTTTTTGACCAACGAAAACGGATGAGTCTTTTTGAGGGGTTTTGGCTCTTTGCAAACAACAACCCTGGCTTGGCAGACGTTTTTGATTCCCCACCTCCTCGTGGTGTCTGCTGGAAACGCGGTCTCTTTTGAGAGAATCGCGGCTAAGTGGGAATCTTTTTTTTTGAACTTGCCGACATGATTGCAATTGGAACTGGGAGTTTATTTTTAATAAAGCTATATGTAACGCACATCATTTTTTTTTTAAATTTAACCCCATGCCGTTTTCGCAGTGGAAGTGGGAGGTTTTGGTTTCGCAGATTGTGGTCTCCCTGGCGGTGGAGTAGGTTGAAGTTGTACTGGAGGCGTTGCGGGGGACTGCACAGGATTTTGAGACTTGGCAGAGTTTTGATGCGGCTGTTTAACCGGTGATGAAGGTGGTGGAGGAGGTGGAGGTAGTTTCCCTTTAAGTTGAGAAAGTGCGTCATTGATGGCTTCAACGGCCCTCGGATCTTCCAATTCTTTTGAATAAAATAAGGCTTTTGAGTAAACTTTGACAGCAGCCTCGTATTTTTCGTTTCGCACTTTTTTTTATGTGGGATAAATGTCAACAGAAACTACGGAAACCATAGTTATTTTAAGTTCAAATATGGTTACCTTCGACTTGTCCAATTAAAACCAAAGCATTCAGACACCAGCGCCTGTCCTTCAATGCTTCGGCTACTTTTAGGCTTGATATTCCACTGTGTTTGGCCTTGTCATCCCTGCCCATTTCCAAATGACATCTACCAATATCGTGCAGCAGCCACGCACGCTCTAAAGTTGGCGTTGCATTACTATTAGCGGATCTGGTAGATCCGGCTGATGATGGAGGCGTAGGAATTGATGGTAGCGTTGATGTTGGTTCGGTGGATGTGGGACGAACGTTGAGCTTCTGCTCGAAAAACGAAATGGCGTCATCGAAACGCCTCAATTTGACGCAGATTCGGCCCATGTTTCCCAATGCGCGGGTGAGACTTTCGGGTAGGTTTTTTGCTTTGCAGTGTGTCAAATCTAAAACCAGCAGGTGATAACTGTGAGAAACTTTGCCGGATTAAAAAAGAATAGCGAAGACCTTTTCTATAAAACTGCATCGCTTGCGGCAACTGCCCAACGTCCATGTATATATTCCCAATCATGCTTATCACGTCAGAGAGAGCATTTTCACGATTTGGGAGGTTGTGAATATCAGTGAGTCGAGTCAAAAGACTTTTTGCCGCCTGCAAAGCTCTTTGATAGTCTTTCTTTTCTATCGCTGGAGAAAAAAAAGTGAGTACTTTTTGGTCTATTCATCGCACAAACGGAGGAACTTACATCGTGTGACAACATTCATGGATGCTGTAACGTATTTTTCCGTTTCGGCTGTAAATCTATTCCTCCGAGAATCCGCAGAATTTAATTTCGAGTGAACCCCTCCACCTGCTTTTGGATTGTTGAGGTCTTGTTCTGCTTGAAGTTCGCGTTCTCGATGCTCTCTTCCCTTTTCTTCAATTAAAGCGCGATTTCGTGCTACAGTACTGCCCATGTTAATATGATGTCCTGTTTTGAAGGGGGAGGTTTTTCCGTTACCTGAGATGGCACGTTCTTTCACTCTTGAGTGTTCCTTTCTTCGAGCATAGATCGGCTTTTGTTGCCTCCAAAAATCCGTTCTTGTGTCCAAGTAATGGAGGCAACCACTGACAAGGTTCATTATTCCTTGGTTCGGATTGTGCTCAAAGTCTGTTTAATATTCACAATAATTTTTAGTTTTTGTGGTTAAGGTAGTCAGCATCACCTTTATCATGGAGAAAATTCTCCAGATACTCTCGATCTTCATAAATTTCCCCAAGGAGTTGTTTCGCACTCTTTCCAGATATAGCAACAACTTTTTCCTTGTTGTTGTAAGTCATGGCTGTCGGCTTTCCTCCTCCTCCTCCAGGGTGATGCAAATGAGGTGGCGGAGCGACTATAATTTTCCCGTCTTGTGTGATTTTTATTCCTGGTGGTGCATGGAATTTGTAATCTTTTGGATCTGCGAGTGTTGCGTTGTGTTTTTTGTAAATAGCTTGACTCAACACAACAATAGAAATAAAAATGAACTGCCAACATACTTCCGATCGAATTATCAATCGCTTCTCTCGCTTTCTGGATTCCCAATCGAAACTCATCCAGCTCTGGGCGAAGCTTGTTCCCACGATGATAAAACACGAGGGCCATTTCAAAATCACCCTTAGCGTATAAGGCTTCCGCTTTTTGGAAGACCCCCTTTATGCGCCAAAATTTAAAAACAGATTTAAGTAATACTTCATAATCAATTTAAAAAAAGAAAGAAAAAAAAAAAAGAAAAAAAACCTTGAAAAACAACGGATCCTCTTTCAATGACATATTCGAATCTTCCAGTGCCTTTTCAGCATCTCCAAGTTGTAGATAGCATTTTGAGCGAGCGACAAGACAACTCTTGTCTCCAAGTTTCATTCCCAACGCCTTGATCCAACACACACCCAGTTAAAAAAAACACACATGTTGAAAAAATCCTGCTCCCAACCTTTGTATAAGCGATTACAGCCTTTTTAAAGTCTCCTTGTTTCGCGAGTAATATCTCCCTCAGCAAATAGCGATTGGAAGCTTGATACTGGCTCCTTGACAACATCTTCGTCATCGCTACTATCGTTTCTGCCCATTTTTTTCCCGCGAATTTGATGGCACTTTTAAAGCTCCCGAGATGGCAGTGTTTATAATCCGACAATCAATGAGTTTTGAACTTTTGATCTGATCTGCCTCAAGTGAAAGTAAGCAATAACCTTCAAAGGAAAAACTTAAAAGCATTAGGGACTAACAAATATATCCAGTTATTGTTTGCCGTGATTAATGCGAATCGAGTCCGATGGTGAAGCGATTCGCGAAAAATTGTCACCTTTTTCGTTTTTATATATATCTTTAATTTATTGTCACGATACTCACGCGCTGTGCGCTCAACTTATCATTAGAAGCCTTGAAAGACCAGATTATAATTTGGAAGTCCTAATTCCGATTTGCTGTACCCAAGCTCCAAATGCTCTTCCACCACTTCCAAGTCAATCCCTGTTTTTTGCAGATTCGACACTTGAGAATCGGGTTTAATCTCTGAATCGGGAACAGATTGCCATACGCGATCGAGCGGAGTAGGTGTGACGTAAGTTACTTGTTCTGGCACAGGTCCGGGCCAAGTTGCAGGAGTTTTTGCTGTATGCAGTTTTGGCCAAGTGTAGATATCCGGACTGATATTGTAAGGAAACGGGCGTGCAGATCCTGGTATATTTTCAGCACTCGGCTTGACAAAGTGGCAAGCAAAATACAATTGAGAAAAAAAAAGCAGGGGAAGAAACGTATTCTAGAAACCTTGATATCCACGTGATCCCAAAACGCAATCATGAATGACGTTCGCCTCGCAGTTGTCGCTTCCGGGTGAAACCCCTTTCCAGGAATCACTCCATGCAATACAGATCCATCAAACACAACCAGTCGATTCACTGCACTCTCAACCATCCAACCTCGATCGGCCAAGGGATCACCCAGTCGTTGATTTGTTACCATTGTCGGACCGCCGACTCCTTCAGAGAGATATACTACGCAACTGACGATTGGATGAACAGGGCCAATTCGCTTTCGTTTCTTAGTATAATATTTGGATGAGTCAAAGCAAAAAAAAAAAACGACTAAGATTCACCTTATCCGATTGCCCTTCATGTGCAGAATCGAAATGCAATTGATGACCAGAGTTGTGAGTTCGACAGTGTGTCCACCATTCCGCTGCTTTTGCTTCCGCGACTTGGGGAAACAGTTTTACAGCAAGGGAATGCACATAGCGTATCAGTTGATCCATTGCGCTCTTTGGCGCGATGGAATTGTCAAGTGGGTGTGTATACGAAAAGTATGGTGTGTCGGGACAATAAAAGTGTTCATTCCAAAACACTGAAGTCGGATCGAAAGCACCTTGAAGGTATTCTAACGCGGTTTTTGGTAATGCATTGTCTATCGCCTTGACAAACGGTATATCGCTGCGCCAAGGGCCTTTTCGCGGGAGTTTGTACGCCAAGACATCAGAAGAAAGACGGTACTTGTAGTTTAAAGCCGAAAGATGCGGTTCGGCGTCCTTAGGCCGATCCAACTGAATCAAAAGAAGAATAAGCGCATTCGAAGCATCCACCAGCCCTGCATTGATCTCTAACGTGACTGATTCCTGCTGTGTCCAATCCTCCTCATCCTCGCCATCTTCATCGTCGTTGTCCCCTTCATCATCGGCAATTTCAGAATCTCTTAAGTTACTTTGGCGCGACAGAAATTGCTCCCGCTCGATCTTAACAGTTTCCTGCAGTTGTTTTGCAATTTCAATTGCCAGCGCCAATAGCTCTTCCACTTGCCCCAACATTTCCGCGTTTGTCGCAAGGATTCTCAACGCACTTGTCAGGGCGATAAAACAACGCGGACTAAACGCAAACACGTTCCTGGCAGTACTCAAAGTGCTCTTTTGCAGCAGTGACTTTGTTCTCCAGCAGAAGCATTTGGCCCAGAGCCAGGTGGCTCATTGCAAACATGTAGAACGGATTGTCGAGGATCGGCTCGCTGTTGTTCGCGGGGACACTTTGCCTTGGGCGACACCCGGGCCTTGGCCAGCGCTGTCAGGGCCGTGGCCAGACTTGTCCGGGCGCTTGCCAGGGCGTCGGGCTGGGCGGGTTTGTGGAACGCGGACGAGGCTGTGGCGAAGAATGCGAGGCCGTCGTTGAGGGCATCGCGGGCGTCGGCAAGATGTTGGAGCAGTTGTTCTTCGTTCATTCTTTTTTATTTTTTTTATGCGATTGACTCACCTCGCCATAAAAAGGCGTAGGAACATACGAGAAAACTTCCGCTTACCTCACTCCACCCATTCAGATTATCATCCTCTGGCTTTATACGGAAAGTGCGAAAGCTGCGCTGAAGAAGAAAATAGTCGAGTTTAACGAAACCGGTCAAAAGAATAATATAAATATACGAATGATGCCCATTATTCTTTCATTATTTTCCGCCTAGACGCGTCTCAGTTGTAAGGTCTGATGTTCATGAGCAAGAAAGCATTCTTGGCCAAAAGTCAAGAACCGTACGTCAAAGTACGTTGAGAACATAAACAACCATTCCAAGAGAGCACTAGTAGGGTATCAACCAACACAGTGAGATATAATGTAAAAATAAAAATAGACAAAAAGAAAACTATATGCCGCTATAGAAATATTCAGAGAAAGGTTGGGAGTTTTTGCTTGATGATTGATGGTGATTGTACACATAATTACAGTGCCCCCAAAAGCATATAGAACAAAAGAGGGAGGATGTTTGCTGAAGACGTTTGGAAGGAGGACATTTATACGTTGAGTGCCGTGGACGTTATCACAGCAGTATCTGAAGGCGAAAGGTCTTGGTTATATTCCTCCAACAAGTCAGCAAAATCCAGGGTAGTAGAGTACGATGGGCTTGAACCAAAGTCAAAAGGCGAATAGACCTCAAAAGGTTGGTAGGAGGTAGCATCGAAGCTATTCGACGCGGCGTTGGTTTCTACAGGGGGTTCAACAACTGGGGCATTGTTAGATGCTAACGAGGGATGGAAGAGAGAAGGAGATGTCAAACCAAGATCAACGCAGGCGTTCTCAATCTCAAGGTCAAGGTCAACCATGTCAATATCATCATCATCATCATGTTCTTCATTATCGTCGATATCAGTCGAGCCGCGAGAGGTGGAAGCAGGGCCATCGTTCTGTTCTGGGTCATCACTCATGCCATAACCACTAGGGCAATAAGGAGTGTAATCACCATAAAACTGTCCCTCTTCGCCTGTCAACATCGTCAGTGTCCAAAGTTGCCTTCTTCTTGGAAAAGGAGGTCTTCTCTAGTGACACAGGCAATAGAAGACATACCACTCTCGAGCATCAACGATCTCAAAGTGTCTCGACCCAAGTCAAGAGCTGCAGGTAGTGTTTGATTTTCCCAACTCCAGGTCTCTCTTGATGGCCTTGCTGCTGGCGTCTCATGATGGCATAGGAGGAGTTTTTAGAGAGCTGGCTGCTGAAGAAGGGCGTTGAGGGGGTAGAGCTGGAGGTTAAACTGTCACTGTGGAACCGTTGGGATCGGTGTCTTGAGTACTTCTTGTTGTTGTTCTTGGTGCTTTTGCTGTTTCTTCGAGCGTAGTTGTTTGGGTTCGACTTTAACGGCCGTGCGGCGGGAGAGTAGTGTCTGTTTTTCATTGCGAACTGTGTTTTGAGCATCTTTTTGTTTTGTTGATGTGCGCAGTCGAAGGAGAAAAAATGGAAAAATTGTGACAAATCTCTGCTATATTATTTTAATATTTATTATTTACTTAATTTTAGTTGCTCCAGACCGATGCAAAACAATAAACAACGCGTGATTCCCGTCGCTGCTGAAGGCCCGAAAGTAACTTTGTCTCATTTGCATCACTCAAAAGGTCTTTAAACACAAACCTTGGTCATCCAGGCGCCACCGGCTGCGATTCAGAACAAAAAGAGTTTGGTCGAACGCGAAATCATGCCTGATATTCCAACTCCAAACAAGAACGAGCGCAAAGTTCATTACGGCATTGATTGCGCTGATCTTGTTCATTTCACTCACTGGTGTGTTTTTGTTGAAACATCAGAGACCTATCATGAGTGCTGAAACTTAATCAGGGAGCCTGGTGGTGAACACGTCAAGAGTTTGGTCGTTAAAAACGTTGTCATGAAGACGCAAAAGATCAAGTACAAACTACCAAAAACAAAGTTCTTTTCAATGGACTTTCCCGAAACCGTGACACTCTCTGCCGGAATGAGCTGGACTATTCCCATCACGTTTAGACCTGTCGCTAAGGTGCTTATCAACAATGCAGAGTTTCGTGTGTTTAAAAGGCAAATTACATAACGCAGGAATGTTATAATGACGTGATTGAATTCACCACCTCGTTTGGGCGATTTTACCTTCCAATCAAGGCATCATTACCAGGAGCATATTTTGGACTTTCCAAAATCGATCGACTTTTCCCTTTGTCCAGTGAAGGAAACCGCGAAACAGATAT
>JAIVFH010000218.1:0-48108 GCA_025765595.1 Obelidium mucronatum | reverse complement strand
AATGTCAGTCTGGTTCAATCATCAACCCAAGGTTCGATTTACATCTAAATTTTATTCAAGGCTCCTCCTCTCAACAAAAAAAGCAGAAAGCGACAAGAGAGAAGCAGTGATACCATAGGAAATGCTCAATACAATCACAATACAAGTCTACACAGGGAAAAAAAAACTACAGAAAGGCGATAACAAAAAACGAACGCCTGCCAGCTCAATTCGTCTTTTGCAATTGGATTCCTAATTGACTCTCAATTTCATTTTGCAGATTCGAGCGACGCATATCTGAATACGGCTCTGGAGAAGAAGTAGAAGGACTTGGCAAGCCAGCCATAACCTGGTCCTCCAATGCCTTCTTCTTTTGAAGGTTCCGTCTGTACAAAACAACACCAATGACTGCGACGACCGCACAGCCCGCAATGGCAAGTGCGTTTATCGCACCAATAGAGAGGATCGAGGCTGATGGGGCAGATGATGTGTCTGTGATTGCGGGAGTGGGGCTTGGCAAAGGCAAAGGGGAAGCCAACGGCTGTGCAATGGCGACAGCATGAGCAGCACTGGTAGTTACCACTTGGCCGGACAGGGTGGTGCCTTGGACTTCTTGTTGTTGCTGCTGTTGTTGTTGTTGTTCTTGTTGCTGGGACCCGTTTCCCTCCTGCGGCGTTGGCGGCACGGGGTCCGCTGGAGCCACGGGCGCGGGCGGCGCCGGCACGGGATCGACGACAACGGGCGGCGCAACCTGCGTCGGCGCCGGCTTTTGCGTCGTTGCGGGCGGCGCCGTAGTTTGCGTGCGTCGGCGCGCCGTCGTCGTCGTCGTTTCTTCGTCGTCGTCGTCGTCGCCCCAGTCGTTCCAGTTGTTGAGCGGCGCCGCGAGGCCGAGCGGCAACAGCGCCGCAATTCGCAGGAAATTCATTGCGGATTCGTCGTGGCGTATTTCCCTTTTTTTGCTCCAAAGACACGCAAACGGGCTTGATCGCGGCTTGTGTCGGGCTTGTGTGTTCTTGCGGAAGAGAAGTGAGACGCAATCTTCAAAACAGGTTTTCAAAAAACGAGATTGATGACGGTCAAGTAAACACATTAAACGAAATCGAAAAGGGCCCTTTATATCTATTTCACACCAATTTTGCAGACAACTATTTGGAAAAAACCACATTGCTAGCACACATATGGAACTAAACTAAGCTCTGCTTCTAGAACTAACAGCACTAGACGCACCACTTCGGTTCATTGCCATACTCGGTCTCGGAGGTGCATGGTATGATGGAAGCGCATCCAGAGCCGGCACAGCTGCTTTATCCGAATATACAAT
The DNA here is from genome assembly GCA_025765595.1 of Obelidium mucronatum. Lineage (NCBI taxonomy): Eukaryota > Fungi > Chytridiomycota > Chytridiomycetes > Chytridiales > Chytriomycetaceae > Obelidium > Obelidium mucronatum. The sequence continues at coordinate 46,808 of JAIVFH010000218.1, read as the reverse complement.
ATCGTTGATGATTTCATTTTCGCGGTCCTTATTTCTCTTGACTCGTTGTCTGTAAGCAGCAAGGCCAACAACTGCGATAAGGGCACAACCAAAAATAGCAATGAAGTTGATGGCACCCAACGAGAGCATTGAGATTGGGGCGGCGTTGGTATCGGCAGTGTTTGATGCGGGAGGGAGGCTGTTGCTGGCCCCAGACGAGGCGATCGGTGATGGAACTCCTCCTTGAAATGCTTGAATTGGGGCAATAGCTTGCGCAACACTATTTCCCAATACCACCACCGGTGACTCCTGAGGCTGCTCCGCTTGGGGTGCCTGTGGCTGTTGCTGCTGTTGCTGCTGTTGCTGCTCTTGTTGCTGCTGAGGAGGCTGAGGAGCCTGAGGAGGTTGAGGAGGTTGGGGTGGTACTGGTTCTGCCTGACGAAACTCTTCAAGGGCCGCTGGACTCTCTGCTGGCACCACAGTTGGGCTCACTTCGGCAACAAACTTTGCATCCTGATTCAGCGCATCCGTTGCTTGCCCGTTGTCCGTTGGAAAAGGGTCCATCAAGCAATTCGTGATCAGAAAAAGTAATTTCGGGCGTGGCGTCTAACAAGATTTTGGCGAGGGCTTGTGGAAAAAAAAGAAATAGAATAAAGGTTTATTATTCTTGCTCCTCTTTAACGATCTGACTATAGAGTCCACTCACAGTTTCACCAAAGTCGACGACAGTGCTTTCATCGGTAGACGAGGGGAGAACATAAACGGGTGGAACAAATTCTTTGGCTGGAGTAGCCCTGCCATTTCTCATCACACTTTCCACCCGAAATCGTATTTGCTCTGCCAAAGTATTTTCGCCATCGTGTGGTTGTGTTTGATTGCTGGGGAGTTCACGGGGCGAATCCATCCCAAATATGGTGGCTGGTCGACGTCGCAATCGACTTTTCTGATGAGCTACAATCGCGCCGATGACAACAAATACAGACGCCAATGAACCTATTAGTATTGCAGGAGTTGATGAACTTGAAACCTCTTGATTCCCAGGAGGAAGGAGTTGTTGTACCTTGCTTGGGCTTGGAAATGCAGGTACAGTGAGTTCGTATGATGGAGCTAAATCCGAAGCATTCGGGCCAGTCGAATAAATTTCCTCTTCTGCGCCATTGTTGTTGATGAAGGATTCTTTGGGCCAATCGTTCGCTCCCGTGTCGTCTTCAATGTCAACATCTGCTGTTGGTTGAGGTTTCTTCACTGTTTCATGTATCTTCTCTTCCCAGGTTTTGGGAATCTCTTCCCTCAATGTCATAGAATGGTACCGCTCTGGCATGCCCTTTTCCGGGGCAGGGATGGCACAAACTGAAGAGATTGACGAAAGGCATAGAATCACACAGATAGAATAGCAAACTTGAAGCTGCATTTGCGTTTAGGGGCTGAAATTATGTTCCATTTTTTTCAGGCTGTGTCTGAGCAGCTGGTTGTGAGACGCTTCAACCAGGAAAAATTGTAGACGCACGTCAGGCATTTATTCCTACACGTTACTTCAACAAACGACGCGGTGACTTCCGTAAGTTCTTTTCCCCCATATCTCTAACAATGGTCTTCTTTCGTTCGCTCATTAGCGCTTCTGCTTCTTTCCTGAGTCGTTTCCTCCGAGCCAATCTCGTTTTTGAACCCTCCTTATCTTCAACATCGACATTTTCATGTTTTCTTAACGACCTTCTCGTTATTTCAACCTGCGGCGACGCTTCAGGAGATACAAGTTGTTCGACATGAGTGGTCACTGTCTTTTGCATCTTGGCAGTCTTTCGTGGAATAATGATATCATCTTGATCAGATTCCTGAAATACTGCTGGACTTGCAGTCAATGGGGTATTACTTTTTCGAAGTCTCGCTGAAGACCGTGTGGGTTCGACGCGTGGGCGGCTGATGGCTGTATCTGATAGATCGCTGTCTTCTTCGCTATCTCCAAGATCTGGTTCGCTCTCTGAATCAGATTCCTCTTCGCTTGATTCGTTGGCAATGAACTGATCCGTTGGTATTCTTCTCGTGAATGCCACCGGTATGGTGGGGCTGGGGATAGGCTTGTTTCCCTTTGCAGCTTTAGCACCAAGGCTCTCACAAGCAGCCGGAGAATCAAGTTTCGTTCCCGGTTTATCCCCTTTACCATCTCCACCAGCAACAGTTTGCCCATTGATAATCCCTTCATTTCGTTGAACTTGTATCAAATGCGGTTCCAACTGCATATGCGCCGTCAAAGCCCCACCAGTCGCCAAATACAACCGACAAACATCACAAAAAAACGGCGTCACAACCATATGCCTCTTCATATGATCCTTAAAAGTCGTACTCTGATTAAACGCCGCCGGACAAATCTCACAACCAAACGGTTTATCCCCCGAATGGATCCGATCATGCCTCTTCAAATCAGAGCTCGTTAAAAAAGATTTGAAGCACTTGCCGCAGAAATACGGTTTCTCTCCTGTATGGCTACGGAGATGGTTTTTAAGGTTCACAGAGATGCAGAAGGCGGATGGACAGAACCGGCACTTGAATGGTTTCTCGCCCGTGTGGGTACGCATGTGGGTTGTGAGTGAGCTGTCGGCGTTGAAGGTCATTTGGCAGATTTCGCATTGGAATGGTTTTTCTTGGCTGTGTTGGAGCATGTGGCGGTGGAGGGATGGGGTTGAGCTTAGGATTTTTTGGCAGATTTCGCAGCGGAAGGGGCTTTCTTTTTCGTGTGTGGATTTGATGTGGTCGTGGAGGTGGCCTTTGTAGGTGAATGATTCTTGGCAATGAGGACAAGAGTGTGATGATGGTTGGGGTTTTGTGCGTTTTTGGCGTTTCTATAAACAAAGTAGAGGACATTGAATAAGATTGTATTCTTGTTCATAAGAAAGACTGACGGCTTTCACTTTTGTTAGCGGTTTCGACGTCTCTGGTTTGATCATCGTCGTTATCACTGCCGCCAATTATGCCATCTTCCAAAGAGACGTCATCTGACTGAAAGTTTAACGAGTTGTCTTCGGAATCGGGGAGAAAGGTTGGCACTGGTAGCAGCAGATAATTGTCGTCATGTTTCGGTGACGTTATGGCACTGCTCCTGTCGATAAGATCCAAAAGATCATTTTTAACTTTTTGGAACTCATTACAACAGCGATATTGTTTTGGTGGGGGGTTAAGGAGCTCAAAGATTGACAAGGCATCTCACATTTGGGATAAAAATGAAGAGGGACATGATCATTCTCTCTGTCAACGACTATCAAACAGTTTCTGCAGAATCATAATCAAACTAGAGGCAGAAAATCATTGTAATAATATTTATTGTAGTAAGCAACAATGAGCAGAACAAAGAAAAAAAAATGGTCTCGTTGGCAGGCAACGACTCGTCAACCATTGCGCTTGGAATATACATTTTCTGCGTCGTTATCGCGCTGATTCAAGTCGCTTACTTTCTCAATTTCGTGATCCGTCGAGAGTCGGTTATTGACAGCAAAGGACTCACAAGCCCGTTCAATGTGACACTGTTGGGCTCCATACTAGGAATCATGCTCTACAGTATTTTTAATATTCTGCTCATTATATTGCCGGCGTCCGCTATAATTACGCATGAGGTCTTACGGTTTCTTGCGACAATCAGTCTTGTCATCATGGAATCGAGCTACATGTACTACTCCTACATTCGCTCTAAAGATGTTCTACGTTTTCATAAACCTACGTTGAAGATGACTCAGTATTTGTCGGCTTCCGCTCCCGTCATATTTCTCTTTAAAATCATTGCCTCGGCGTTATTTGAGTTCAACAGTTCACCTACCTCCGAGAATAGAATAGTCATGAAGTATTTAGTAATCGCTAGTTTGAATTTGGGCGGCATGCTGACCAGTTTATTTGATACCGGATTGTTGATCAGTTTCATAATGTATCTGAGAAGGACTCTCAATTGTGGTGAAATCGAAGAAATGAAACCAGAGTTTCGCGTTATTGCGTGGCATGGACTACTTACTTGTTCGATATGCTATTTAGCTGTTTTCGATATGTCTGTAGTGGGGCTGAGCATTGGATTTGGAGGACTTGATTTGGAAGATTACTCAATCACAGCCCTGACGGCCATATTTGCTTGGATGATGGTCATGATCATGGGGGTACTGATTCGCATGAAAGTGAAGCTGTTTGAGGCAAAAGAGGATGGAAAGACGCATGTTGTCGAGGAAATTAAAAAACGCGCAAAGGAAGCTGAGGAATCCTATGTGCGTCAAGGTAATCTTTCGACACAATGCAATACGGCTGATGTGGCCTAAATAAAAGTTGAGAATATGATTTGATGGAACCGTTTATTGTTGAACCTCGAAAAATGCGTTTGCGACAATGAAGACAATGAAGTGTGAATTTGACAATGGAAAATATCTTGAGTTTTAAAAAATGGGATCCTTCATTCGCGAAGAGTCTTCCCATATCGCCGTTGCAATATACTCTACGTCTGTGGCGCTTTCTGGAATGCAGGTCGTCTACGTTATCTACTTTGCGCGGTATCAAGAATCTGTGAAAACTATCAAGCAATTCGCGTCTCCTTTCAACATGAGTCTTCTTGGATCTATTTTAGGAGTTGCATCCTATAGCATTATCAGTGCCATGCTTGTAACAAAACAGTTCAAACAGGCTATATCTGAGGAAGTACTACGATTCCTGGCCTCAATTAGTCTAATCTTTATGGAAATGGGCTACATGTATTACAGTTGGATCAGATCCAAGGACATTCTTCGTTTCCATCGACCCTCTTTTCGCATCAACCAATTTCTTACCGGTTTTGCACCTCTTGTATTCTCTTGTAAAATAATTGCAGTATCTCTTTTCGAGTTTAATAGTACGCCGTTATCTGATAATCGATTGACCATGAGGGATCTCGTTATTTTTAGCTTGCTGTTGGGAGGATTGTTGACTTGTGTGTTTGACACGACCTTGTTGGTCAGTTTCATAGTATATCTAAGAAAATCCGTTGACGGAGGAGACATTGGAGAAATGAAGCCAGAGTTCCGAATCATTGCATGCCATGGAATAGTTGCTTGTTCTCTCTGTTACTGTGGAATTGCAATCATGACTTATATTGCAACAGATCCTGACATACTTTTGGAACATTATTATTCTACTGGGCTGGCTTCTCTGTTTACCTTGGTTCTCGTGATGATTATGGGTGCTTTGATTCGAATGAAAGTGCAGGTGTTTCTGACCAAAGAACGGGAGCTTACAACTGATCGCGTCGAGATTGTCAAGAAAGCAATTGGGAAGAGTTTGTCGAATCTGAATTTGGCTACGGCATAAACGTTTAAAATAAACATGAATCCCGATACTACGGAAAGACGCTTATCGCGTGGAGATGATAAAGCCACTAAGGGATGCCGAGGAATCCTTTATACGATAATACTTTCAACAAAATGCAGAGCAGCATTTTTCGCGGCCCGCTTTAAATTTGATTTGAATCTGTTGTCCATCTTGTGACAATGGAGAGACTGACGACAATGAAAAAATGTCTTCAGTTTAAAAATATGGCCTCGCTCATTCGTGAAGAGTCTTCACACATTGCCGTTAGAATATACTCTGTCTCTGTGGCGATTTCGGTAATAGAAGTAGCCTATGTTATTCACTTTGCCGTATATCAAGAATCTGTGAAAACCATGAAGCAATTTGCGTCCCCTTTCAATATCAGCCTTCTTGGATCTATTCTAGGAGTCGCGTCTTACAGCCTTATCAGCGCCATGATATCAACACGGGAGTTTAGACAATTTCGGGGTGAAGAAGTACTGCGATTCTTGGCCTCAATCTCCCTCGTTTGGATAGAAATTTGCTACATGTACTACAGCTGGATCAGATCCAAGGATATTCTTCGTTTCCATCGGCCGTCTTTACTCATCAACAAATTTCTCGCATTTGTTGCACCATTTGTTTTCGCCAGCAAAATCATTACCGTCGCTTTATGCGAGTTCTATAGTACGCCATTATCTGAAAATCGATCAACCATGAAAGATCTCGTTATTTATAGTTTGCTGTTGGGAGGATTGCTGACTTGCGTGTTTGACACGTCCTTGTTGGTTTGTTTCATAGTATACCTCAGAAAATCCGTTCAGGGAATGGATACAGGAGAAATGAAGCCCGAATTCCGAATCATTGCATGGCATGGAATAGTTACTTGTTCTCTTTGCTACTGCGACATTGCAATCATGATTTACATTGCAGCAGATCCCGATATCCTTTTGGAACATTATTATTCGACTGGATTGGCTTCTTTGTTTACGTTGGTTCTAGTGATGATTATGGGGGCGTTAATTCGAATGAAAGTTCGTGTCTTTCAGACGAAAGAGCTGGAGCTGACAAATGACCGGGATGAGATTGTCAAAAAGGCAGTCGAGGCAGAAGAAACATACTTCAAGACTTTGTCAAATCTGACATTGGCTCCGGCATAAATATTGGAGGAGTTAAAATAAACAACAAGATGCTTTTACATGATAACACAGTGATTCGCAATATCGGAAAAAGAAATGTAACATTATTCCTTTTGCCTTCACCAAACATTGAGAACTCAGTCCAACATATCAATCAAATCTTGGTCATCTTCCTCTTCACCGGCCTCGATAGAAGCAGGCACCGACGATTCAACAGTGTCGGAAAAGAACTGCATAACATCACAATGTTAGGAGACAAATGTGGTGCAAACCAGACTAAAGTTTACCTCAACAGCATCTTGGCTGGTGTATTCACTTCCCGAAACTTCGCTGACTGAAATTAAGCCCACGGGATTGCTTTCTCTCTTCAGCAATATCCAGAATGGTTTAAATCTCTCTTCTTCTTGTTCCAAACAGAGGCGTTTGAGTTCAACCAACAAATCATTGAATCTTTTGTGATGCTTCTTATCGACACTTTCCTCTCTGAACGCCACGATACAAGTCAAAGCCTTGGCAAAATATTGACTTCCAATAGATTCACGGAGGAATGATACAACACGAGATGCCATTTGATTCATAGCAGCACCGGCGATTCCGGCGTCAGCGCGGGCCATGAGAGTCTTGAAATCGGTCACAGGGTCTGCTGTTCCAACCGACGTGATAGCACTGCCAGATACGGCATCAAATGTTGTCGCTGCCACACCACCGGAAATATCAGTTTGAGCTGCTGCTGCTGCATTAAGCACCGATCTTTCGATTTCTTTTGCATTGTCGACACCCTTTTTAAACCTCTTGCGATTGTCTTCCTTGTCCGCCTCAACTAATACCAGACATGAATATCCATGAGATTCGTCCACATCACATACCTTTTGTGAGTTCAAACGCTGATTTGAAGTCATCCAATGATCGTTTTGCGCGTTCAAGAACTTCAGGCATGGGTAACACGCCAGCAACAAATCGAGGATCTAAAGGAGGTAACTGCTTATCCTCAAGGTGTATCGCCCTGTGGGCGATACATTGATAGATTCTTTGGTATCCTGGGTTAAATAAATCGCATGGCTTGAAGGCTTCGCTAAGCTCGCTAATCGAAATGACTTAGGATAATCCAGCAGTGAATATTCTCTTACCCGTCGTCATCCAGAGCATTCATCAAATCCATGTCATCAATAAATTGATCAATCCTTTTGTCAGCTTCTGCCGTGTCCACGATACGATGATTCATTTTCTTTCGCTTCGATTCTCCTGCATTTGAAAGGCCACCTTGACTTAAAGCCGAGGCTGCCAAAGAAGCAGAAGAGGTTTGATCCACCCATGTTTGAGTTTGAGAGTTGGAACCTGGATTCAACAGGAGAGGTGCCAGAGTAGTAAACGAATATTCGCGGACATCTTCTTTGAAAGGAATCTGAATCCATGCACACCAGATCTTCTTTCCGATGTGGGGAATGAGGACCCCAAGTTTGGGGCCCGCGTCATCGGCGCGAACGTACCGAACGAGTGCATACATGTCCTTGGCTTGAAGGGAGAGAGCAAGGACTTCAAAGAGTCTTTTCGAGGTAGATGGAGAGCCTGGATCTGGAACGATTTGGATGGGATCGTTTATGAGCAGCTCTCTGGTGATCTATTTTTTTTTTTTTTAGTTGGAGCAACAGGACGAAGAGAAGCAACACCTACATCTGTACTTTTGATAAAGCCAAGAATCGAAAACCCTTTTGTGGACTTAAGCTTCATTGCTCCACGATCTTCTTCGCTAAAAGGAATTAAATCCTTTCCGTACTTGTAAGCGCGAATTAAATCATCCTTGCTGAGTTCCACGCTATCCATTACTTGATCCCCAGTACCATCATCACCTTCTTCAAGATTCGGATCCTTCACCTTATACGTCCGTTCCATGACAACATCCCCTCGAAACAATTCCCCTGCCACGTCAGCAGATTCCCCAACTGTATTAACGGCTTTGGACCATTTTTTGGCACTTGGTAACTTTGCTTCTTTAATCTTCGCGTAGCCCCAAACCGAAAAGCTCAAACTCGCGTCAATGTTGTCAAATGGATCGCCTAACGTCATCGTTGTACGAATCAGAGTTGTAGAACGAACTGAGCGGGCACGGAGACTTCCCAACAATGATAAGGCTTCGACTGCGCTGAAAATATCCCCATTTGTGGCTTCGGAAAACGATCGCATGAAGCGTTCGTTGATGGCGCGTTGCGTTCTGTCTGTTTCTGGCGGAGGATCATCTTTGAAACCAAACCCTCTGACAAGGTTTTCCTTTAGATATCGGAAGAATCAATGAAGCAACTTACATAAGATTCACTTTAACGTCGTAGTCGGATGCTTTCTTCAGTATGGTCTTTGCATCGTCTTGGTTGATGGGTGACATGAAGTCTGAGAGAATGAATATGCTCTTGAGCCACTTCAAATGCTTGCAATGCTTTTCCAGGAGAGCAATCGCGACAACAATTCCATCCACGACTTTGATGAGGTATGTGAGTATCATGGTCAACCAACTTGCTTTGAACAATACCATCTCCAGAGCCCTGCCCCTTCACGCATCCATCGGTTACAAACTGCAGTGTCTGTAAATTGGCCATTTCGATTTGTGTGTAGGTCGTGATGTTCTCATATCCTTTGCCCATTTTTGTGTTGAGGTCGTTGTCCGTATCTAGGCAACTTCAGTTAGCGCGAGCCACGGCAATACAAGACACGATGTTAAATACCATCAGTTCCCACTAATATCAGAGACACTAAATCCGTCTTGCGGCCCCCGATGATCTGCGACCGCAAGCATCAGCATAGAACGAGCACATCAATTGCCCACAACACCTTTGAATGCAAAATATGCTCAATCGCTGAACATGCATTATCCAAGCGACTCTTTCCGTCGGCGTCAATCGTTCGCCACATTGAGCTTCCAACGTCCAAAAGCAGCACAGCAGCTTCCTTCTGCGCCATTTTGTTACGTTTTTTTTTAAGCTTGGCCACACGGAAGAACGAGTTCCAACTCAAAAGAGTTTCTCCATAAGCAATGCCCACTCGCGGGATTGATCCACGGACCTTTGCATTACAAGTGCAACGCTCTGCCACTGAGCTAAACGGGCTGCTACGAAATGGTGGATGTGTTAATTAACATCTCATGACTATTCACAGTCAATCGCCAAGCACAATGTTCTCCAAATGATATTCAATAGAAACAGAGCGTTATGAGTCAAATTTTATAGAGCCAAATCTTCCAACTCCTTCACAAATAGCTGCACTCTTTCCCTATGCGATTCAATTCTTCCCAGAAAGGCATCCACTTTCCTATTTGCCGCCCGTCTGCGATCACGCAAATTTTCATCTTCAATAGCATCCAATACCTACTCGAATGCCATTATGTCAGAAAGAAATCATTGTAACTGACCAGCATTTCTTACTTTGGTTTGGATTTCGATACAGCATTCGGAAAACAGCATCCAAATTTGATGGTTCGACCGCGCGGTCAATCCTCCAAAACATGCTGAGCAAGAATCATGGATGCCGGTGGGAGTCAGATCGTCATGTTCTCCAGTTGGAATAGGTTCTGTATCGCGCAAGATTCGAGCGTATTCGTTCTCCAAAAATACAATGATCTGTGTGTATTAACAGTTGTAAGTAGATATTTCAACGGTGGGTCGGCCTCAGAAGAAACCTGTTCACTGATATTCATCCGGACATCTTGACCATCTGTTCTCACGGATATCAAAGTGACCGTGGCAGTGGATACGATATCTTTAACAAATGCTTCAATGTCTGCCGTGGCTGAGCATTCGTACTTTTCAGTTGAAGGATAAGTTTGGAATTGTGTGAGATGGGTTGGGTCAAGGTCAATGTTATTGAGAAGAAATGCAGAGATCCGAGAGATTCGCAATTTCAGATTCTGAATTCGATCAGTAAAGTCTGTTGTTTGGGAAAGCAAAGGGAAGTCGATGCGATCTTGGTTTGTCAACAAGTGAGTGTGCGACTTTGCGAGACTACTAGATGCGAGCGTAAGATATGGATTTGATTGTAACCGCCGACGAAAGGATGATGCTAGTATTAAAGCATTCTGTGGAGCTTGTTCGTTAGACATGTAGAGTGCGCATTGGTAAATCACCTGTCCTTGCAAGCACGAGATCGACCAGTGGAACGACAACCGAATCTGGATACATGACTTGTCCTTCATCGTTGGGCTCTTCGTGAAGCCGTAGTTGGCTCTCCAAGGTGCACAGTACAAGCAGCGGTGAATCTATTTGCATCCCCAAGTTTTCCAACTCTTTATTATTTACTTCCACCATTGCTCAAAATGCAGTCGATCTAATGGAAAGTCAAGTTTTTGCAAATACCCATATACAGGCCCGTTCCAGAGACTCTGGCCCACACATGTAAACAACAGTATCCCCATTGGTTGAATTACTCTTTTCAAAGTAATCGCTCAGCAGCCGTGGTGTTATATAAAAACCATAGAACATTTTGATGAAGTTTTCAGGTTGCACTGCCGTTGCGTCATGAGCTTTCAAAGTCATATCGTCTGCGTGGTCTGCTGTAAAAAATAAGGCTCAGGAAGGTAGGGAGAAAAAATAGCGCATACGTTTCGCATAGCGTGTCACAAAACACTGCACTTCAATCGATAGCCCATTGCTTCCTAGCCCACCATACACCCTGCAAAGTTCATTCAACCGATCTCGAAACAAGAGTTCCTGCTCATCGCGAACACTGTAAATCAATGTCACATTTCGCGGATGCTGTAACGCCGTTGTTTTGTGTCGAGACTTGGACTCATTGACAAGGTGTTCGAGCATTGCCATCAAGGGTGCAATCCCGACACCACCGCCCACCATAAGAATTTTCTCTGTATCACCGGCTGGTATATCTTCCAGAGGTTTGTAGTAAAAGGAACCTCCGATTCGACCCTGCAAGGAATCTCCAGGTTTCCTTGAACTGTCATGTAAGTATTTTACGATGGGGTTCCTGGTACGCATCCTTTACAGTAATCTGGAAACTCGGCCGCGAAATTTCTGGAGATGGTGCGCTTGATATCGAGAATTGGGCTTTTGGTGATGCTTTTGTGCAAGGAAAGGACACTATTTTGATGATTTGTTAGTATAAGACTTCTTCGCCCTATTTCAAGCTGTGACAGCTTCGCACGGAGCTCACATTCAATCCATTGTCCTGGTTTAAATTGGAAATCCGGGTTCGCATTGGGATTCAGAGTTATTGTTTTGACGTTTGGAGCAGAGTTTGTGATTGATTCAACAGTGACTGGGATCAACGGCCCAAGAATATGCTGTCGGTCAATAGCCGTAAGATATAGGATCCTTGGGGATAAGAGTACCACAATTGGCGATTGTCCTTACAGAACGATGTGTTGATGGAGACTTTGACTCATCTGATGAACCGCTCTGGATGTTCACAAATCGTACGTTTGAAATTGATTTTGAATACGTCGAATTGAGTCTCTTGGATAAAGCCGGTGCTAAGAGAACACTTATCATTATTTGGATATCAAAAGTGAAAAATAAAAGTGGTAAAAAACACATGTCCAATTCAAGCGACGACGCAGGACTATCATCTTCAAATCATAGACAATTTATTTCTTGTGTCCGCTTCTTTGGCGGGAAGGGCTCGGGGTCCCATTACGCCATTTCCACCTATGTTGACTACTCCAAGGTTTCAACTTGCGAATCAATCATGAGGACTATCGGAATTTCTTTGTCTCCAAAACCTGGACATCGACTTAAGGTTTTGAAGTTTGACGAGGAAACTGGCGTCGTTGGTCATGGAATCATAATCGATGAGCCATTATACCGCTTTGTTGGTGTAGAAAAAGCTGAATTATTGTGCCTTTCGTCCAAAACTCCATTTTTCCGGGTGAATTTCACCTCAACTACAACGGCCCTGCGCATCGAATCACCTCCAGGCCACCACCATTTGCGCTAGTATTGTATAGACGATCGAATTCATGTTCAATATGGTCATAGCAGCATTGTTCTGTGGATACAGGTGAATGAGGATTGATCCGCTTGCACTACTAGTGGACGTCGAAGCAACCCTATTGGCGCCAGCAATCGAACTTGATCCCCTGGAACTTCTCTCAGCAAGTCAATGCCAAATGAGGCTTTATGAGGGACAGTTCAACACCAGTTGTTTAATGAGATCTCCGTCAACTCCAGCAGCCCAGATATTTGCTCCATTTGCTCCAACAAACGAATCTCAAGCAATCCTTTCAATCGCGACCAACCTTTGAGCAAGCAAGCAATGGCAGCTGCTATTTGAATGCAGCGTCTTACTATTTTCCACAAACATAAGAACCAAGTCACAATTAAGCAGCGCAATATTGGGATTCTATTATTTGCATAATAATACTAGATAATAGTAAAAGATAACACATGAGTGCAGTGGAATGGATAAATAGTGGAAAATAAAATTAATGCGTTTAGTCTTAAAGAATAGTAATTTAATATCTTTTAATGTCTCATTCACTTTGTGCTAGCCCCTTTGTCTTTGTCAATGAATGTTAGGTCCAAACTGACGACAATATGGACCAACTCAGGCATTTCAATGCCTTATTGATAGTCCGCACTGTTGTTTGACTTGTGCCGAGGCAGTTTTGCAAAGCTCAACATGCTTCAGACCCATGGCGCGCTGTGGTTCGCTGTTGTTTGAGTTGGGGGGATAAAAGAAGTGCCAATTTGTTCGGCCGGAAAATTGGATTTTTGGGTGAAAGGCACAATATTGGTAATGGAGGAATCCTTGGTCTTTCAAGGTAAACAAGTCATTTACAGCTGATTGCAAAAAAAAATGCAACCGTCAGCCAAAAAAAAATAAAAATTATTGTGAAAAAACAGTGAAATTATAGTGAAAAAACAGTGAAATTATTGTGAAATTATTGTGATTTTACAGTTGAACTTTGCACGGCTTTTGAGCACGTGCCAATTACAGTGTTGCATGCACCCCTTACAAAATAAGAAGTGTCTTGAGCGTGTCTTTTGTAAATTCATTCGCAAAACATGAGCGTGAATCGCGCAGTCTGCTATTTTTGCAATGAGTGCTTTGATTGCAAGAAAGTAAGGATCACTCACATCCAAATATTGAAAATTGAAGGGCCGGACTTAATCCCTTTTTCAGAACAATAGCATTTGTGGTTGTCCTTCCAGTAATCGCGGCCCAACAGGAAATCGTGGAGCCATTGTGAAAGACAAAGAGATTCCTTTTGTGATCTCTCGTCAACATGATTCCCAACCAGCTGTTCGCCCAAGAGCACACATTTCACTCTGTCACAGGCATCGTGCAGATTTCGATGCAAACAGAAAACAAGTGGAATTGATTACAGCTGGTGAGTTTTATTTGTTTTACTTCGCTTTGTTTTTGCAACTCACCAGAATCTAGAGGATGACAACAATGAAAAGGAGAATACCAATCAAGAATTCACCACATTGCTTCCACTAAGCAAGAAGCAAGGCTTGTCCAGCGAAACTCACAGCTTGAGCAGTGAAAATGACGATTCTTCGGACATTCACCCAACAAAGAAGATCAAAGTTGAATCCGACATTTGTAAGTATCCAATCAGATAGTAAAATAAACCACCTCGTAACAGCATGCTATAATCTTGTAGTGATTCCAGTGACATGCCTTGTTTTTGGTGGGACATTGAAGCAGTTGGATGCAACAGCAATTCCTGTCAACCCAAAGGAGATGGAATCATTGACCAGTCAAATGTTTCTTAAACGTGTGGGGGAAAGAATGCCAGAATGGTTTCCTCTTGTGAAGCTTGGCTTTCGTGCAAGCAAATCAAATAACCCTGAGACCATCAGCCATGATGATCAATTCAAACTTCGCCTCCAGAACTTCAAATTTACAGGGACCAGTACGTTTGTTGTTTTCAAAGCGGTTTTGGCAAATGACGTTCCTGGTAGTGTCACATATGATGTTAGAAACTGATAAGGCCTCCAGTGAAACTCAACAAATAACATGAGTCGCATAGCCTATTGGCAATGTTGGGGCCTAGTAATCTGGAGGCACTAGGTTCGATCCCCGGTTTCGTCCGGTTTCATGACTCTTCAGGTTCGATTCCTAACATATGAACAATTTTTTTTCTTGTTGTTTGAACATCAGTGCTGAAACCACCAATAGCGCCACGTCCTCGCCAGCAATTAGCTCCAGCAAAGCGAGCTTTAGTCAGCAGCCAGCCAGCAGCCGTATTTCAATCGGAAATCGAGCTTCGGCGCCGCGTTGTAAACACTTGCAAAGTAGATGAAAAGCACAAGGAGGGTTGCGCAATCCTCAATGATGGCAGACACTTGTTGCTTACTCCTGAACACATTTGATTGTGGGTGGCTTACCTTGTAAGTGTTTGAAAAAGGGTTCGGTGTCAACTAACAGTATTCAAGAATGACCCAGAACAGACTAACGTAACATTGTCGAGCCCCCCCGATCTCCCCTTGTTTGACTCTATTCATGCGGTTAATGTCAGTCAGCCACCTTATTCTCGTGCATTTCAAGCTGTTCCAATTGCTGCTGATGGTGCTTTGCAGCAACAGTTGCCAAAACCAAATACATCTAATGCAACTGCACACACAACTGTTCCAGCAGTTGTTGCCCAATCCTCAACACCATCTCAATTAGGGACTGCTTGAATGGCTTTGGAAAGACGAATTGAAGGAAATCTCTCTCTGCGAGCTCACCCTGATGTTCTTTTCGTTGGTCCAGATGACACCATTACCACTTTGTTGGAAATGGTTAGCTTCCCTTTTGATCGATTCAGTAATTGCACTTATACAGGATATGTTTCTGGAGTTCAATTCGGAATTGAACATTCGTTGTCGCGTTTCTGACAGATTGGAAGGGTTTTTTGATGACTTTGAATAATCAACTTCCCTTGAATTTCTTGCTCATATCCTTTGTTTTCATTGAATAAAATCCATTGTATTATGTTTTATTTAGTTATCGAAAGTTGCAATATCTATAGCATGAATCAGCAAGAGCTGGAGAGAACAAAACACACGCAGCATTGATTGCATAATAACGGTCCTTTGATTGCACCCATTCTCTATTTCTTCTCAACCACTGCTTCACATGAAAGAAGGAAGGCTCAATAGGTGTCAAGTCGGGTGAATATGGTGGCAAAAAAATAAGAAGTACTCCAGCATCGAAACAAGCCTGCTGAATATCGGGATCCTTGTGGATTCGAGCATTATCGCAGACAAGAACGGAGTTTGGAGCAGGGTATCTGTTGCACTTCGGAAGCTAAGTTGAAAATTGAGTACACAGTTACACAGTTCAACTCAAATGTGCAACCAACCAGCTTTTCGACTAGGAAAGATAGCACATCTTCGGAATTCATGGAGCCCGGCTGTATTTGATGAGCCAAATAACCGTGGGATAAAGAGCAAGCGGCCAGAATTGTGTATCGCAGTCCTCGAACAAAAGGCGTTGTACAAACTGCCCGCATGCCTTTCAATCCATAGCCCCGTCGCCGCTCTAGCGACTTTTCGTTCCATGCAGCCTCATCAAAGAAGATCAATTCGTTACGGTTGAACTGCGCAATGAACTGCAAAAAAGCAGCACGTTGAGCCTCATTTTGTTCGGATGCCCTATGAGAGAGCTGCAACGATTGTAAATAAAGAAGAGCTCTGCAAAAACAAATTACCTGCTTGTAGGTCATTCCGATACGATGTAAGCACCTCCAGACCGTTGCAATTGATATTTTCTTCCTGGTGGCGGCCTCCAATTCTTCTTGAAGTTCAAATATATACCAGTCGGCGCGTTGACGAAAGAGGAACTGCAAGTGCTGGAGACATGTCAGAGAACCAATCCTTGTTCATTTTCAAGAGCAAACCTTAACAGTCCTCTCGCACATTACTCATTTGATTCCTTTCAACCTCGCGAGTGGGTTGAATAGTAGTCCATATTGATTCCAGCAATTTCGAATCCTCAATATTGTGGCTTTATGAATACGATACTTGGCTGCAGATTCTGTGACAGTGATGTTGTCAACCATATCCAAAACAACAAGTAAGCGGAGGTCCTTCGAGTAAGTCATTTGCAGGCTAATTGTTTCGAAGTTTTTGGCAGGGCGTGCAACACTGCAATTGGCACGTGCTCAAAAGCTGAGCAAAGTTCAACTGTAAAATCACAATAATTTCACAATAATTTCACTGTTTTTTCACTATAATTTCACTGTTTTTTCACAATAATTTTTATTTTTTTTTTGGCTGCCGGTTGCATTTTTTTTTGCAATCAGCTGTAAGTGAATAAAGCTTTCCACTGAAACCTATCTAATTTACAGCATTTAATGACATGGACGGTTTCTACAAGATGCTACAGGAGAATCAAGCTCTCGAACCAGATGATATTGACATTATCAAGAGCGTGTTTAAAACTCAGAAAATCAAGTTCGAACAGTTAATGGCAACAGGCAAATTAGAATTGACTGATGAATCATTGAAAGAGGTTTTTCTTTTTTTTGTTTTGGAACATCTTTGTCTGACATACATTATCAGGATGGCATTAAACAACGCGGCTTGAGAATGGCGATTCTTGCTGTAATCAAATTGAATGGCCCATAAAGTATTCCAATAAAACAAAGAGAGATCAAATTTTAATGTGACTTTACTCATATGCAAACTCGATTTTGAATGCATAACCGAAATCTGATGCGTTTGAATCGAACTATTACTCCTTGTCCTAGTACTCATACCAAAATCCCGTTGCGACGTACTAGCACGCAGAATCTTGGAACACATGTAAACAGTCATAAAGAACATATACTCTGACGAAAACAAGGCATTCCACATGCTCACTTGATGCCGATTACTACTCATGTACACGCAGAATAAGTAGATTGCTTGTACAACCAATGTCAAGATCAAAATCGAGCCTTGGTCATTGATGATTCGTTTAAGCCAAGAAACTCCAGGAATATGCGACCCGTCGTCTCCCCGGCTTTTCGCCCCGCCTTGATGAGGGCCAACCGTACTACTTTGTTTTGAAGAGGAAGCATCGCGTATTTCCTTGACGTTTGTGAAAAGTGGATATATAAACAGTATTGAAAGAATCAGGCAATACACGACTTCACTAATCTTGTCAAAAAGATTCATGTCCTCTGGAAGAACAGACTCGCATGTTAGATTGTGTGCTTGTTCTCCAGTATAACTGTTTGCAACAATGATTCCAACAGCCAGGCGAAACAACACAGACACTGAAAGCACAGTGGAAAATCCAGGTACAGCTTTTGGACTTGATGCGTTTACTGTAAATGTAATGTCTGCTTGAAAGAGCCAGTACGCGATTTGCTGAAGCAATAACACTGTATAAATGAATCTGACGCGAAAATTGCAATCTTGCAGAGCCAAGAAATCATATGAAAAAGAAAAGACTCGACCAATAGCGAATAGAATACTGATTGCCGCGGAAGCAATGGTCGTTTTCACAGTGAATAACCGACGAAGCAAAATTGTGGTTATGAGGAGAATTAACGCCATCCCAACCCCAATTCCCCTCAAGAAATTGTTCAGAATATTCATATCTGTATAAGTTATTGTGGGATGCGATGAAACTTGAGTTATTGTTGGTGAGGGTGTGAGAGATGTTGGAGAAGGCGGCATTGTTGAAGGTTTTCATTGTTAACGGCGCATCTTACAGAAGAAAAATTCCCACCATGCAAGTGTGATAAGGAACGTTTTTAAAAATTCATATACATCCGTATTCCCTTCTTTCTTCATTTCCTTCTGAAATACATAAAAACACAATCAGGATGCAAACATCTGCTCCTCTACACCATCCAAAGCCGTCTTTGGGTCTGTACCAGCCAAAAATCCATCCACAATATCAACAGCACTAATTTCCGTCGCCGTCGCCCCCGTTGGCTCGTCCTCTTTTTTCAAGTCAGCCGTCCCTTGAGATTCAATCACTGTTGATTCCACCATTTCCGCGTCTGGAGCCTTTTCAACACCATTTCCAGAAGCCTCATCAACATCCAGCTTGTTAACCTTCGCACCTGTTTGGTTAGGTTGCTCAACCGCCACATCTTCAGCCGAAGCCATCTCAACATCGTCCTGCAATTGGTTCCCCTCCTGTAAAGGCTCTCCACCCACCCCAGCAGCCACACCAGCTGCTGCATCCCGTTCAGCCAACTCAGCCTTCACAGCCGCCTCATACTTACAACACGACGGACACTTTATATAATACGCCTGATTAATCGCTCCATAATCAAGCGCCTCAAACACGGGCAAACTCTCTCCAATCTCAACCAAATCTTCATCGACAGGTAAACAGTCTTCGCAGTATGCGTTGGCGCAGGTTCCACAACGGAAAAGGAGTCCTCCTGCGTTTTGGGTTTTGCGCGCACAGATGCAGCATTCGTGTTGTGGGCAAAAGTAGAGGACTACGCTTTCCATTGCTTTCATGGTCTGTAAAAAAAAAGAATTAAGTATTTCATGCCCAATTGGATTGCTTAAAACAACAACTCACTGTTCCAACACATTTTGGATGAACAACTCGTGGACATCCAGAACACAAAACGATATGCCCCGGCTCATCGCACACAATGCAAATCTATACAAAAAAGAAAAAAAAGCACACATCCGTCAAAATTTCGCAAGTTAAGAAAAAAAAGAAGAAAAGGTACACTCACCTCTTGATGATCAAACTTCTTCTTCACCCGCTTCGCAGGAACAACCGCCGGAACATCCTGTCCTCCTCCGCCTCTCGGCTTCAACCTCTTTGTCTCCGCCGAAGTCATCAACGGCGCAGCCTCCCACTGCTCACACCCTTCCAACTCCTTCAATACCATATTCTCACCAACCTGCACTGTCCTCTGCACGCGTACCCGCTTCTCCATCTGGTTCCACTCATTCGCGATATCAGAATTGTTTTTACTAAACTTCCTGGCCACAATGTGTTCTTTTCCTTCAAAGAATCGACTCTTTACGGTTTCAAAGCCTTTCAATTCGAATTCGGTGGGCGCTTCGACATTGTCGCTGACAAGTTCAAGTAGTTGTTTGGCGTGGTCCTGCGATGCTTGAAGGATTTCTTCCGCCGTCTTGTTGAGGAACGCGTCGGGGTCGTCTTCACCGTCGTTGGCGATTGTTTTGGTGCCGTATCGGAAGATTGTGAGGAGGTCGTCTTTGGAGAGAGTGGGCATGGCGTCGTCTTCGTTTTGGCGGCCGCCTGCAGTCACTTTTAAACTCAAAAACAGCTTTTTTTGGAGTCGTGTCAGCATTTGTTCTTCGACAGTGTCCCTGCAGATGGTTCGATAGACTTTCACGTTTTTGGTTTGGCCGATACGGTGTGAACGAGCCATGGCTTGCAAGTCGTCTGGAATTTTTAAAGTCAGTGATGTATTTAGCCAGCCAATACATGAACTCAACTCTGCGGGTTCCAATCACTATCAATCATAATCACAGTATCCGCAGTAGTCAAATTAATTCCCAAACCACCCGCTTTCGTACTGATTAGAAACACATTATACGCTATCGAATCAAAGGAATTTTAGATTCTAAAAAAAACAACCAAACAATCAAAAAAAACAGCTATACTCACGACTATCCTGCCTTTGAAACAACCGAATATCCAAATTTCTCCTTGGTCGAGACGTCCGGCCGTCTAGCCGCGCATACGCAATCTCTCTCAGCCGCATGAAATCTTCCAAGATATCCAACATTCGTGTAAATTGAGAGAAAATCAAGACGCGGTGTCCCTCGGCAAACAGTTTTGGCAAGAATTTGTCCAAAAATATTAGTTTGGAGGATGCGAGAACAAGGTGTTCGCCATTAATGTACTGTAAATTCAGATTTGTCAAAAGGTTCCATCAAGAAATCACAAAAAAAAAGTGTGAGAAAAAAAGAAGGCTCACAGGTTCAGGTTCTGAGTTGGGCAAAATGTATGGATGGTTACAGACTTTTCGCAGCTGAAGTAAAAGATTCATCAGTTTGGCCCAGTCTCCTTTCTGATTCTGCTGAGCATATTGAAGAATTTCGTTTGTGGTTTCAAAACCGCTGTTGCCATTCGAATTCAATGTTTCTGTGGATCCATTTGGATCAAATAAGGAATCGCTGCTTGAAGCGTTGGGGAGTTCAGGAGGCGTGTTGATGTTGGAGGATGTGTCATTATCGGCGTTATGCAAAGGAGCGGTGAATATTTGGTCTAATCATAGGATTTAGTCCTGAAATCAAAACTAGGAATTGGGTGAATAGTACCGAGTGTCCCATTGTCAATTCTCGTCAACAGTCGTTTGTACCAGAATCGTTGCATAGGCGTTAATGGGAGATAAACTGATACACACGGAGGTTAATAACCTTTTATGAAAACAACAATAAATGAGACGTACTAATTAATTCTTCTTTTGGTGGAATACTGAGATCCACATGAGACTTTAACCGACGCAACATGATTAAATCGAGGAGTTTGCGTGAACTTTCGATTCCATCCGTATTGTAAGTTCCCTTTTGAAGGTTGAAACTGTCGCCAAAGTACTTTGCAGTTTGACTGGTAAAGACTTGTGGATATAGGTAATGGAGAAGTGTCCATACTTGTGATTTGATTTGATTGAGAAATTCAATGAGAGACAACGACATAAAAAGAGTCTGTGCTTACATTCTTGTAGATTGTTTTGAAGGGGGGTACCAGTGAGTATGAATCGGTATTGCGATGGGATACTGTATACTGCCCCCGACATGTTTGCCTTGTCATTCTTGATTTTGTGGCCTTGTGGTGGAGTTAGTATGTTGATTGATGGAAAATCACCGCCGTAAAAAAAAAAAAAAAAAAAAAAAAAAAAAAAAAAAAAAAAAAAAAACAATTTCTGCCTTCGGCAGTGAAATCACCGCCTACGGCGGTGCGAAAAAAAAAAAAAAAAAAAAAAAAAAAAAAAAAAAAACACTGCCTTCGGCAGTAAGATCACACACCTTCATCCAAAACAACACACCTCCAACCTCTACTAACTCTAAACCAACCAACTTCCGCAACAAGCTGTTCATAGGTAGTCAAATAGACATCAAATTTTTCCCTAGTACACCTCTTTTTGATACTAGCTCTCTCATTCATTGGACCATGAAATCGAATAAACTTCATTGTAGGAGTCCAACGTTTAAGTTCAGCTTCCCAACTAGACAAGACAGAAAGAGGACAAACAACGAGATACGGGCCACCACGACCACTTTCCTTCATATAACTAAGCATGGAAAGAGTTTGCAGTGTTTTTCCCAGCCCCATTTCATCACCCAGGATTCCATTCATGCCATTGTTGACGAGCCAGGCCAGGAATTCAAGCCCCTTTTGTTGGTATGGTTTGAGAGTGGCAGTAATCATTTTTGGTGTTTCGATGGGAACCTTTGGCACGACTGTGTTTGGATCGTGTTAAAGAAGGAAAGACAACGAAAGACAAAGAAAGAAAGAAAAGACACACTCTCGCCGCCGCCGCCGCCCGCGCCGTACTTTGCGGCCAGATGCGTAAAGTGAGTCACGTGGCCGTCGCGCGGCAGCAGCGCCTCGAAGACGCCGCGGTGCGTCCACAGAAACGCGTCGCGCGCGTCGCAGTTTGCATTCGCGTAGACGTGTTTCGGCGCTGCGTCGCCGACGTCTTCGATTGCGCAATAGTCGACTTCTTCGGCGTCGTCTTGTTCGAAGTCGAAGTCGACGTACGTTTCGTCGTTTTTCTTTGCGCGCTTCGAGCTGCGGCGGCTGTCGCCCCGCGCCGGCGCTGCCGCCGGAAAGTCGTCGCTGTCGCTCTCGGCGTACGTGGCTGTCGTGGTGCGCCGCGGCGGCAGAGGGCGGGTCGTCATTTGCTTTGCGCTTTTTGTTTTTTTGTAGAAGATAATAAAAGTAAAATCATTCTATCCAATAAGTTGTAACTTGATCAAGTTTATTTTTTAAAGAGACTGATAGATTTAAAACCAACTACAGAGATTTAAAAGACAAGGTTGAAAGCGGGCGACGTGACAACATCCCAATCAGCAGCAATTGACCGGTTTCCAAAGTGCTTCAAAGCGCGGAACAAAATTTGATATCTTCCAGCTGGAAGCACCTTTTGAGTATCCCTGTCAATGAATGCAGTTCCATTCCATCTGTAAGGAGAAATTCCTTGGATGGATTGTACTGCCCTGAAAGATTGACGTTGCAGTGGAATACTAACTGCGGGTCCAAGAGCTTCTCCACTTGGATTGTACAACCCAATCACGGCTTTCGAGTCAGGGAATCCTGCGTTTTTCATGGCATCATTCTTGTCCAAGAAAACAGCCTCAATAACTCCAACTCGACTTGTAGTTGTGGGAATAGAGTAAACATTGAGTCCCCCATCGGTTGCATTCACAACTGCATTTGCTGAAATCGGTTCATCCTTCAAATCAAACAAACCAGTAGCGATACCAGCAGAAGGCGACTTGCGCGACCAGATGGCACGGTCCTTCCAAGAACCAACAACACCTGCATAAGGAACATTGATGACATGCTCATCATAGTCGTTGACAATTCTCATGTACCCGCCATACAAGGGGTAAAGACCGGCCGCAGATTTGGGTGGTGTAATCTTGAAGGTAACAGTCGCTGACTTTCCGGCTGGAATGCGGACCATCTTATAGTCCCAAGCCTCACTACCCCATCCATCTTGTCCATCAAATTTAAGACTGGCTGGCGTTTTGTCGGTAAATGTGGTTGCGGCTTGGTTTTGGGTAAAGTCATCATCAGCCAGAAGAGGGTTGACTGTGGCGGCGCCTTTGTTACTAAGGTGATATGTCATTTCGAACTTGTAATTATTGGTAATGGTAATCGTTGCAGTCTTGAGATGGTTTACAGTGTCGTTGAGCGAGATGGCGGATGGAACAACAAGAGTCTTGGCGCTGGCGGCATAGAAGGCGTTCACCAAACCAGCCCCTTGATACGCTGGAGAGTGCGTCATGTTTGTACCAAAGATGGGCGCAGGAGCAGCATTATTTTGAAGGTATCCCTTCAATTGTTGGTAGCTCAATTTTCCGCGGGCTTGCAACAAGAGGGCAGAGACACCAGAAACGTAAGGGCAAGCCATAGAAGTTCCATCCAGGACACCGTAGTTATCACCATCTGGCTGGGGATTGAAAGTTGATAAGACTTGTCCTCCAATTCCTCCAATATCAGGCTTGATCCATAAATCATTGTCCAATCCCGGAGCGGAGAAGGAAGAAAGAGTACCCGCAGAAGGGATAGGAGCCAAGAACTTTTTGAAAGAAACCACGACTCTGGGAGCTTTTCCGGCTTTCACTGCGGCAATGATGGCTTTTCCGGCAGCATTTGAGGTGAACATGCTTGGAATTTCTTTTGATCCCGCAATTCCATTTGGATTATTACCATTGTTGTAAATAATGCAGGCAATAGCTCCGGAACGGACAGCGCGATCGCAACGTCTTATAGATCCTCCAAAGGACAAATCACCCCAACGGATCAGCAATGCTTTACCTTTTGCTTGTTCGTTGATTCCGGGAAGAGTGCCATCATTTTGAATGTCCTTGGCATCAGCTTCCAAATCTGTCAAAAAAAAATGTATTAAGTGTCGTGAATTACTTTTTTTTTTTTTTTTTTTTGAAAACAAACCATTGACAACAATATCCAGAACTTGTCCTTCAATGAAATTTCCATTATTGCCTCCAACACTGTATCCGAATTTGATATCATCAACGGTGATGTAAGGAGACGGTGCAGCCACATTATCTAGTGAATAGCAAAGAGAAACATCAGAAGGCAGCTCAATCAATAAAAAAAAAAAAAAAACGCCTTCCCCCATACCAAAAGATGCCACAGAGATACCACCAGCGGGGATATTGACCGTTGACGTGGTAAATGCCCCAGCACTACCATCGTTTCCACTTGCCCAAATCACGTGATGACCAGCCTTTGACACAATGTCGGTAGCAGTTGTATACGGATTACCGGTATAAGATGGCCCGCCACCGAGCGACAGATTCAAAATATGCGCTCCATCCTCTGCCGCCTTGTAAATTGCAGCAGTGATAACGTCATCGTTTCCAGAGCCATCGCAACCACTAAAAAAAAAAAAATTCAGGTTAAGAGGATACATTTGTTATATATTTGAAAAATAAAAAGGCACGTACAAGACTCGGTATGCAAAAATATTTGCCTCAGGGGCAACGCCCGTGAATGGAATTTCAGGAACCCAACCTGCAACAGTGATATTACTGGCATCCGCTGCAATGATACCAGCAACATGGGTTCCATGCGAATAGCCTGAGCATTCATCGAGAGGATCGGCGTCAGGGGAAGGCTTGAACCCATTTTTGGGTCCATAATCTGGACCAACAAAGTCGTAACCCTTTTGAACTTTGAATTTAGGCCCAAATCCGCCTCCCAGAGCTGGATGGAGGTAGTACACTCCGGCGTCGATGACAGCTACGTTCACGCCCTTTCCGGTTAGTTTCAATTGCTTTCTGGCGTCAGCAACACCTTGGTGGCAGAAAAAAAATTTGATTTGTGTTCATTCTTTGTAATTGAATTAAAAGCCCGAAAAAATTGTAGATACCAGTGATGGAGTGAATCTGCTCTGGATGCTTCTGGACTTCACTTCGAGACACTTTAACAGGGTTAACTCTTTCTCTGATGGTAACAGCAGAAAACTCGGTCGCTTTTTGTAAAGTTGCAACATGGGCGTCGGCATCTGGTTGAAATGAAAGTTCAAAAAAAAGGTTAAATAACTGACGAACATCACACTCGAATAAGAAAATGAATCTAAGTCTGTCTTACCACAAGCTCCTTCAATTTGGAATGACACAAAGTTGGCAAGCTTGGTCTTGATGCTTGTGCGAACAGAGTAAGCAACCTTCAGCTTTTTAAAGTGTGCATCAACGGCTGCTGGAGCATCCACGTCTTGTGGGAAGTGGACCATGTAAGCGCAGTCAATAGTGCCTGGCGCATTGTCAGGAGCACCACGGCGAACTGGCTGAGTGTTGGCAGTGACTGCCAATAGAAGAGAGGATAGAATCCCAGAGAGCTTCATAGTGTTTTTTCTTTTTGTGGGCTTACAGCCGCCTGCTTTATAGCATTTTCAAAGGAGTGGCGACGGGATTTTTGTTGTAAATTTTTCAAAAATCTCTCAGTGGCTCAGGTCATGTGGCTGAAGGCTCCAAACTGAATTTTGTTCGACTCTCTCTGGACTCCTGTCTAGACTCTCCAGGTGAAGCTCTCTACGCTTGCAGCCACAAAGAAGAACCAAAAAATGTTTATTCAACTCATTTCTTGTCCAAAGTGACATGCAAGCCTCTTGAAAAATTTCATCAGTGTTCACAATTCTGTCTTGAACCACGCCACTTGGAGATGTAAATTGTGCACAGTTTTACATTTGCAATTTCGGAATCACTCAGCGCAGATGCCACCAAAAGTCGCAGGTCCCATAAACCATTGTTGAGGGTATCTTTTAGGTATGCATTCCCCGATGATGGAAAAAACGAACACCACCGTTGCTGTGGAATTAACGCACACACGCCGACCCACACACCGCTGAGCTTTCCAGGCGTTACCATTGAGCTCACTTCCCAATGACATCCAGGTTCATGCTTCCACAGATTTACTCAACCCCCTTTAATGCGCTTTCCTTGTGTGCTAGCCTAAACATGTGGTGACGTAGATCAAATTGTAGTTCAAACCACCTATCATCGTCACGGTGCCCGAGATTCTATTGCTAAGTGGCCACAGAATTTTTAACTGGAGTGTACGCAATATCGCGGAATGATGAGTTTATCTTTGAGAAATTGACACCATAATGAAGAGTTTCGCCTACAGCCCCTTGTTTTGTTTTTGGTGTTCCTATTGTTTTTTTCTTGTGTTGCGTGTAGAATCGCTGCCAACTTAAAACATACACTTCCAATCAAAGACTAATTTGCTCACGATTCCTGTCATCTCATCTTGGGGAAGCTGCAACTCTCAAACTGCAGCAGTTCAGTCTTTTTGCAACTTCGGATCTCTTCGGAACGAAAAAAAAAAAACCAAGGGTTCAAACAGCCACTCGAAACCCCAGAAAGACGCACAAATCGAATGAAACTAGCCACATCAACCTGCTTTGCTCGAAGCATTTGCTTTATTCAAACGCGGGGTTTGGCATCCAGCGTGAAGAGGCCTTTGACTTTGGGCATCAGAAGAGAAGACAAGAACCACTGGGAGAGAAGAGTCCCGTTACTGCCAGACCACGTTGAAAGACTTATCGATGACTTGGGCGCAAAAGTGTTTATCCAACCATCCATGAAGCGCGTTGTTCCTGATGACAAGTACGAGGAGGTGTAGTACTTTTTTATTTATGGTGGGATTGACCCCAAGATGAGCCACTAACTTTTCCGCCCATCTAGGTTGGCGCTGTCGTTCAAGAAGATATTTCTCAAGCAGACGTGATTATTGGCGTCAAGGAGGTGCCCATCAAGGACCTGATTCCAAACAAGACGTACCTATTCTTCTCGCACACGTACAAGGGCCAGAAATATAACATGCCCATGCTCAAGTCGATAATAGATAAAGTACGCACTTTTTTTTGGCAGTATGTGTAAATGTCGAATCTATAATGACATGTTTTTAGAAAATTAGACTAATCGACTACGAACTCATGAAAGACGACCAAGGAAAGCGACTCGTCCAATTCAGTCGATTCGCTGGATACGCCGGGTTCATGGACGGTCTCAACGGTCTCGGTCATAAACTGCTTTCAATGGGATACGGCAGCCCGTTTCTCGCGTGTGGCTTGAGCTACATGTACCGCTGTCTCGCGGATGCACGGCTTGATCTCGTTCGAACAGGTCAAGTGATTATGGACGATGGGCTTCCACGTGAATTCGGTCCCATGGTGTTTGTATTCACTGGAAATGGAAATGTCACAAAGGGGGCCTTGCATGTGTTCAAGTGCCTTCCTCATGAATGGGTAAAGCCGGAGGACTTGAAGGCGTTGATCGAAAACAAGAATTACGATAATAAGAAGGTGTATGGATGTAAGGTTCAGATGGAGGATTATATTGTCAAGAAGAATGGTGGTGTTTTCAATCGACAGGAATACCTCGCGCATCCTGAATTGTATGAATCTGTATTTCACGAAAAGGTTGCCCCTTACGCGACCATGGTGACGAATGGTATCTTTTGGGATCAAAAGTTTCCTCGGCTGCTGACCAAAGAACAAATCAAGAAGTTGGCGCTGGAAGACCGGCTCAGGCTTTTGCAGCTCGCAGATATTTCTTGTGATATTGGGGGATCATTCGAATTTATGAGTCATTCCACAACCATTGATGCTCCTTTCTTTACATATGACCCATTCACCGGCAAGAACCATGATGGGTAAGTTTTTGGATGATAGCATGCTGTTCTGTGATGTTTTAAACCATTATTTGATTTAAAAAAAACTAGAATCGTGAGTAAAGGTGTGTCAGTGATGTCCATCGACAACTTGCCGACGGAGATGCCTTTGGAAGCCAGTCAATATTTCGGGGATTCACTTTACAACCAAGTCAAGCAGCTGGTTCAAGGAAACTTTGACCATCCTGTACTCAAAGGTGCTACCATAACAGCTGCTGACGGATCCCTTGTCAAGCGACACGAGAATCTTTTGAAGCTTGTTGAAGAATATGGGTATTTCCGCCTTCTTTTTGGAGTACCTTGAAACCAATCTCATTAACTTATTCCTCAGAAAAGGCGCAACTGTGTCTCAAAACGGCAGAGTCTTGCTTCTTGGATCCGGTTACGTGTCAGCCCCATTGGTGGACTACCTTCTCAGAAATTCACACACGTCTGTAACGATCGCAAGCAACAGTTCAGCTGAAGCGAAATCGCTAAGCGCAGGCCGACCTCAAGCTCCCACAGCCCACCTCGATGTGTCCGACTACCAATCACTTGCAAAGCTCATCAACGCACATGATGTGGTTGTCAGTTTCGTTCCCGCCGCGTTACATCCCACCGTTGCCGAACACTGCATAAACGAAAAGAAACACCTCGTCACCGCAAGCTACCTTTCACCCGCAATGAAAGCCTTTGACGCCCGCGCCAAAGCCGCGGGCCTCACATTTATTAATGAGATTGGCTTGGACCCAGGAATCGACCACCTCACAGCCATGAAGGCATTTCACGAAGTCCAAGAAAAAGGCGGTAAAATCAACAGCTTCGTTTCCTGGTGTGGAGGTCTGCCCGCACCGGAGGCAAGCAACAACCCATTGGGATACAAGTTCAGCTGGAGTCCACGTGGGGTTTTACTGGCGGGTTTAAATAGCGCCATTTTCAAACGCGATGGGAAGGTTCAAACGATTCCGGGGGAGCTGTTGATGAGAAGTGGGGTGGATGTTCCTATTTACCCTGGGTTTGTTTTGGAAGGCATCCCCAATCGTGATTCATTGGGTTATTTGGATACTTATGGATTGGGTAATGGAGATGGGCTGAAGAATATGTTTAGAGGAACGCTTCGATACAAGGTAAAGGGGGCAATTGTGATTTTTTGTATCGTCTTAGGTGAACTTGACGATTATTTTTTTAAAAAAACCAGGGGTACACGGAGATGATGGGCGCTTTTATCGAGCTGGGACTATTGGACACTACAATAAGGTCTGATATTCAAAGAGGAGTATCTTGGGCGCAATTGACTGCCACTTTACTGGGGCTGAAGACAGTTCCCGCAACAACAACGAGTGCTGAATGGCGTTCTGCAGTTTCAAAGAGACTCAAACCCCATCCTGCCGATGCCTCCGGAAGATTAGATCGCGTAATGGCTTCCCTCAATTGGTAAAGAATAAGAAATCTAACCGGCTATAGTCTAATCACCATTTTTTTTTTCTCTTTGGTAACCAAAAGGTTGGGTATGTTTTCATCATCTCATGAAGCGCACCCCACGTCCTCGATTCTCGACACCTTCTGCGCCCTTCTCCAAAAGAAACTCGTCTATTCTGAAGGAGAACGCGATCTCGTCGTCATGCACCACGTCTTTGGCGTGGAATGGGCCGATGGAGTACAAAACGAAATGACAAGCACCTTGATTGCCTATGGAGATCCACAGGGGTACAGCGCCATGGCGAAAACGGTAGGATTACCTGCTGCGATGGCGACTGAAATGATTTTGGAAGGAAGCTTGAGACATACTGGTGTAATTGCGCCAGTGTATAAGGATATATATGAGCCAATGTTGGAGAAGTTGGAGAGGG
The DNA here is from genome assembly GCA_025765595.1 of Obelidium mucronatum. Taxonomy (NCBI): domain Eukaryota; kingdom Fungi; phylum Chytridiomycota; class Chytridiomycetes; order Chytridiales; family Chytriomycetaceae; genus Obelidium; species Obelidium mucronatum. The sequence continues at coordinate 17,275 of JAIVFH010000218.1, read as the reverse complement.
AGGGTGTTAGGTTTGTAGATGAGACACGGGTGATTTGACAGCAGTTGTGATGGGATTATTTCGTTCAATATAAAAGCTTTCGTTACTTTCACAACTTTTGTCAATTATAGTAGTTGGCAACTTGCCATTCGAATAACAGGAATAAGAAGACTATGATTATACGATAAATCTCACAAAAGAAACGTCAACTTATGTTCAGAAACAAAGATTAATAATATTTTAAAACAATGACCACGAAAACAGAAGCATAAAGAAAAGACCGCAGCATTTTTAGAAACGATCCAAATTCATAACCTTGCTCCAAGCCGCCACAAAATCACGAATAAACTTGGCCTCAGCGCCATCCCAAGCATAGACTTCAGCAATCGCTCTCAACTGAGAGTTGGAACCAAACACCAAGTCCACGACGGTAGCTGTCCATTTCAAGTCTCCAGTAACAGAATCACGTCCTTCCAACACTCCCGCAGAAGCCTCAGATTTCTTCCACTTTGTTGAGCCGTCCAACAAGTTGACGAAGAAGTCAGTTGACAGGGTTCCAGGTCTGGTAGTGAAGACTCCATGTTGACTAGCTTCCGAGTGGTTGACTCCCAAGACACGCAACCCACCAACCAAAACCGTCATTTCAGGGGCAGTAAGCGACAAGAGTTCTGCTCTGCTAATCAAGGATTCTGCCAAATGCTCCTTCTTGGCGCCAGAGTAGTTTCTGAATCCATCTGTAGTGGGTTCAAGAACCTTGAACGAATCCTCATCCGTGTCTTGCGCAGTCGCATCTCCACGACCGGCAGTGAATGGAACTTGGACATTATCAACGCCAGCGTTCTTGGCAGCGACTTCGATCGCAGCGGAACCACCGAGGACAATCAAGTCGGCGATGGAGACGCGTTTTCCATGGCATTCTTGGGCCGTGTTGAAGTCTGATTGGATTGCTTCGAGCTTGGCCAAGACTGCGAGCAGTTGTTCGGGTTCATTGACGGCCCATTCGTTCTGTGGAGCGAGGCGGATACGCGCTCCGTTGGCTCCACCGCGCTTGTCGGTCTTGCGGAAGGTAGACGCAGAGGCCCAAGCGGTAGAGACGAGTTGGGAGACTGTCAAGCCGGAATCCAAGATCTTGGCTTTCAAGGCAGCGATGTCGTCAGCATCAATGATGGAGTTGGTTGATGCTGGAACAGGGTCTTGCCAAACTAATGGCTCGGTGGGGACCAAAGGACCCAAGTATCGGGCAACGGGTCCCATGTCTCTGTGCGTCAACTTGAACCAAGCTCTTGAGAAGGCGTCCGCGAACTTGTCTGGATTTGCCAAAAAGTCTTTGGAGATTGCGTTGTAGCTTGGATCAAATCTCAAGGCGAGGTCCGTGGTGAACATGACGGGAGCCCATTTCTTGGTGGGGTTGTGTGCATCGGGGACAGAGTTGGCACCTGCGCCGTCTTTTGGAGTCCATTGCTTGGCACCGGCTGGGCTGGTTGTGAGTTCCCATTCGTAACCAAAGAGGTTTTCAAAGTAGTTGTTGTCCCAGCGGGTAGGGTTGGTGGTCCACGCGCCTTCCAATCCTGAAGTGATGGTGTTCTCTCCATTTCCGGAACCAAACGAGTTTTTCCATCCAAGGCCTTGCTCTTCAACACTTGCACCTTCGGGTTCAGGTCCCACATACTTGCTTGGGTCGGCGGCACCGTGACCCTTTCCAAAGGTGTGGCCACCGGCAATCAAGGCAACAGTTTCTTCATCGTTCATCGCCATACGAGCAAAAGTTTCACGAATATCTCTTGCAGATGCAATGGGGTCAGGGTTCCCGTTGGGTCCTTCGGGGTTCACGTAGATAAGGCCCATCTGCACAGCGGCAAGAGGGTTCGCGAGTTGTCTGTCGCCACTGTAGCGCGTGTCGTCGAGCCACTTTTTTTCCTGGCCCCAGTTGACTTCTTCCGGCTCCCAAGTGTCTTTGCGGCCACCACCGAAGCCGAATGTCTTCAGGCCCATGGCGTCGATGGCGACTGTGCCTGCGAGCACCATCAGATCGGCCCAGGAAATCTTTTGTCCGTATTTCTTCTTGATGGGGTACAGCAGTCTGCGTGCCTGTAAGGGAGGAAGGAGAGGGATGAGTCGCCGATCAAAACAAACACAATCAAAACAAAACACGATCGCAACAAACAATCACAAAACAAACCTTGTCCAGGTTGCCGTTGTCCGGCCACGAGTTCAGCGGCGCAAAGCGCTGCGCACCTGCGCCCGCGCCGCCGCGGCCGTCGGTTGTGCGGTACGTCCCTGCGGCGTGCCAGGCGAGACGCACAAACAGCGGGCCGTAGTGGCCGTAGTCGGCGGGCCACCACGCCTGGCTCGTCGTCATCAGCGCGGTGAGGTCGGCGACGAGCGCGTTCTGTTTGATTTGGTTGTTTGTTTGTTAGGGTTCAAAGGACTGCGATCAAGCGATCAACCAAGTGGTGCGTACCATGTCCAGGCTCTGGAACTCCTTTGCGTAGTCAAAGCCCTCGTCAAGCGGGTCTGCAAGGGACGCCTGCTTGTTGAGGATAGACACATTGAGCTGGTTGGGCCACCAGTCGGCATTGGTCGTGGCTGCACTCTTGGCCACAGTGTGCTGCAACTCGCCAGAGAGGAAGGGACACTTTGGTGCATCGCTGCTTGTTTGACTTGTCTCGGCAGTCTCGGCGTTGATTGGTTCCACCGTTGTTGTAGTCGCCTTGCTTGAACTCAACACTTGTCCATCGCCTGACTTTGTAGTGATGATCGTTGTCTTGGTTGTCTTCTTGAGTTGGCTCATTGTTCTGATTTGGTTTTGTTTTTTTTTTTGTAAAAAGTGTTGATTGGAAATCAAGTGTTCGTTTTATAGGTGGCTTTTTTCAGACAATGATTTGTCATTGAAGTGAACAAGTGAAAATTTTCGATTCTGCACAAAATTGTATCGGTACAAGCCTCGTCAAGGGTGGTGCATTTCGAATGAGGTAAGCAGAGAAGTGTATATCCAGAAGTTCATCCATTTGTCAGCAAGATGGAATATGCTTGAATCAACCAATCAACGAATACACTTCTCGTCTTCAAGTCTGATATAACTCTGCCTTTCATCGTTTTTGTTATTTATTTGGTTTGTGTCATATGTGCTGGTGCATCACATTGAATTTGACAGCTCGCTCGTTAAAATAAAACAAAAACAAAAAAATGTCACAAACACTAACGATCCAGTATTTCAAAGACGCGACATGCTCAGTCACCAGTCTCTACGAATATGCTGTACAGCCAGGCGCGACTGAATTTGTTTGCACGCCCAAGGACTGTGAGCCAATGTCAGCTGGAGGATACCAAACAGTCGACTGCAACCCGGTGACTGCATCCACTGCCGAAGACTTTCTCTCCACCGCCAAATCACTATTTTCAAAATCTACATACTCTTCATACGTCGTACTCAAAGAATATCTGCGCGAAAGCACGTGTTCAAATATGCCATACTTATTTGTCGCCGCAGCCACGGGAGTTTGTATGGACAGTTCCCATCTCGGATCTAATGTGAAGGCGGGTTTATCCACTGGACAAGTCACAGTGTCGAGCTGTATACAGAATGTTGAGGGATTCGTGCCTGGTTCTTATACTTTTGGGTCGTGTTTGCCATCGGCGAATGCAGACGTTGCGGGGCTTTACTTTCAGTTTGATTATGTTCCTCCTGTGGCGGCAGTGGTTCAACAGAATCCTTTTGTCGGAGGTGCTGCTGCCGTTTCGTCTTTAACATCTACAAGTACGAGTACAGATTCAGCGCTTTCTTCTTCTTTAGCAGCAGCTGTACCAACAGCGGACGGGTTTACGGCTGCTACGGCCAGTGCATTCTCTCAATCAGTTACGAATACTTTCTCCGAAACGGTCATGCCAGCTTCAGCGCCAATCATCACAACGTCAACAGAAACCAGTGTCATCAGTCAAAGTAATACACCACTTGCAACCTCCGCCGTCGAAGCGTCACTTCAGATTCAAGAGCAACCTACACCGCAGGAAACTAGTACCAGTACAGATAACACGACGAGTAGCAGTACAGATTCCGAAACAGGTATACAGTCTCCATCTAGCGAAATCGCGTCTCCAACACAGCAAGTTACTACTACAGTATCGTCCTCCTTTGAAACCCAAAGCACCGAAGCATCCACGACTCCGCCCCAGCCCGCAATCGAAACATCTTCAGCCGCTCGTTTGAGATGAACAAAAAATAAATCTGGGGGTTATCCAATAAAAAAAAGTGAAAAGGCCCAAATAAAATTTTCACCATACCCCTCACGCCTATATTGCATTATTGATTGCCGCCAGAGTGCGGTATTGTTTATTCCGCCGCCGGGGACAACTAAAAAAAAAAACAACGCGTTGTTGCAAATTGATTGATCACGTGACATTTGATTGCATTTAAACAAAAAAAGCAAGACAAGAAAAAACAAAAACCAAACCTCTTCCCATCCTTCCTCCGATCGAACCCCCTGACGTTTACACACACACACACACACACACACACACACACACACACACACACACACACACACACACACACACACACACACACACACACACACACACGAGAAAAAAAATGATCCCAAACCTCATGATCACATCGCTGCTTGCATCCCTTGCTATTGCTGCACCCAACGATACTGTCTGTTCAGGCGACAACTGGGATCGTGGCGAGAACGCTGTTGACCCCAACGCTCCACCAGGTCCGTATCCTGTTGCTGGACAGCAAGTGTATATTAAGGACGTATCGGTGAGTCGTGAAATTATGCGGCGTTGTTATCAATCGAAGTGGCTGGCTACTGTTGCATTTAAGACCACTTTGATCTATAAGCGATGCATTATTAACATATTTTCATTTGCTGCTTCTTAGAACTTTTGCATCAACTTGCCAAACCCCGACGATCCAACTCTGGTATTTTGACACACAACATTCTAAATACTTTCCAAAATAGGCAGGCTCCCCCCAAACAAATAACCAATCAATCATTTTTTTTTCTCTAGAAACAACTGTACTACAGCAGAGGACTCAAACCAACCGTTGTCCAAGCCGAAGGCTACGTCCGCAGCTACTGCGTCGGCCAACAACTCCCCGGTTCCCTCCCCATGCCCGCAGGCGCCATCACAACCGCCCACATAACCCGAAACTTCACTGTCCCGGGAAACCACTACATGCAAATCACGGGATACATGAACTGCGATGTCCTCGGAATCAACTGCCAAGGCGACAACAGTGGACAATACGACTCCGTGCCATACAGAAACTGTGGAAAAGAACCATACTCCAATGTCAACACGGAGTTAAACCCCACTTTTGAAAACTATGTGGAGCAGGCGGGGGATGGGATTTTCTGTATGCGGACTTGTCAGGGTGGGTTGCAGTTGAATGATCCATGTAATGTCAAGAATGATACGGCGGGGTGTGCGGCGACCATGGGGTTTAATACGAATACTGGGTTCACGTTTTTGGATGTTGCGGGAGGTGGGGTAACTAGTTTGGCTGGGCCGGTTATTACTACTACTACTACCACTGCGGCTGCTACTACTGCGGCCCAGACTCAAGTTGCCACCGTTGTCTCCACAACTTCAAAGAGTGGTGCAATGGGCCGCGTTGGGTATACTGTGTTTTTTGCGCTTGCCGCTTCGGTTTACTTTTTGTAGAGAACAACTTGTGATAGATATGTTGAGAATTTGTTTTTTTTGAGTGGAACCGTTGTTGTAACATCTGATGATGTTATTCCTCAAGCCACTACGATTATTCAGTCACCCGTTCAAGAATCTTTGTTGGTTTCTAGCAGTAGCATCTTGATTTCCAGTACTACTGGAACAACAAGTGAAGCTGGTTCTGTTACCAGCACAACTTTTTGCGTCGTCAACCGCTATTCCCACGGTTGTCACGATTTCATCAACAAGTTTTGGTGCGACAGCGACCTCTGGGAGTTCCAGAAATAGTGCTGGTGTGTTGTCTGTTTTAGTGGGCCTGTTGGGATTATTTATCCAGATTATTTATCTTTTTGGTTGTGGAGGTAAGAATTTAAAGGACAAACGTGAAGCCTTACGTTTAATACTTGAAGAGGAAATGTGATTTAAATTCCATTTTCCATATTCGTTCAAAGAACATTGATGCGGAACGGAATACGGAATGGAGCAAATGGAGACACCGAAAAAAAATAAAGATGGACTCCGAAATCGCAAACCTCAATGACGAATTCGTTCAGCTCTTGTTTGAAGCAAATCCGTCGCTCTGCTTTCCGTTTGGGATCCGCGCATTCGAAGATCGAATCTTTGATTGTTCGTTAGAGTTTCATGTCAAGTTTGTGGGCAATGTGAGACAACTCCGGGACAGAGCGATCAAATTGAAGGAAACAGCGATGAACAGCTTCACTAGTAAACAACAGGTATGGGAGGTTTGGAAGTGTTTGCACGTGTGTATGTGTATTTTGTGAGCTGTTGTTTTGACTTTCTTACCTAGGACGATGTTGCTTTTCTATTGGACGCCATTGACCAGACATTAGTAACGGAAGGAGTTCCTGGTGAATCCGGCTATCGTCTTGAACTTTCAAACAAGTATGTTAACACCACTGAGTCAATTCTTCTTAACCATTATCACAATTTTTTAGCCACTTCGAGGGGGAACTGGTTGGACTTGAAGCACATTTCGAGTTTTCTCGATTGGAATCTGTCGCTGATTTGCAAAACTACCGCAAGAAGCTCACTCTGATTCCGGCCCAATGCAAGCATATGATTGACAACTATCGACGCGGTATCAAGAGAAACGCGACACTCAACAAAATCGGTGTGGAGCTCATTATCAATGTGTGCAAAACGTTGTATGGGCACGGCAAAATTCCGGTCACGGCTGCAAGAGAATCTAGACTGAATCGCGCTCAAATCTGCAAGCGCCTGGTTCAAGACGAGGATTTCTTGGTTCCAGTGTTCGTTGATCGAGTGTTCCCAGCGCTCCAATCAGTTACTCGGTTTTTGGAGACAGAATACATTCACTTTGCAAGAAAGGCGGATGGAATCTCGGATATCCCTGGCGCTTACGAGCGTTATATTCAAATCAACACCGGCATCGCCTATTCAGCCAAAGAGATTCACAGTCTTGGACTTGCTGAAGTCTCCAGAATTACGGCTTTACTTGAAAATGCAAAGAAGGCATGCGGTTTCGTTGGATCTTTGAAGGAGTTTCAAAAAAACCTGTTGGATCGCTCCAAATATCCGCACTTGTACATGAATGAGGATAAAATCATTCCTGCATGTGAAGAAATCATCTCTAATTCCAAGGCGCGAATGGTTTCCATGTTTGATCATTTTCCTAAATTCAAGTTGAGTGATTTTCTTCGTTTGAGTGGGGAAATTGCTAAAACCTCTTTCACGCCAGCTGCCAAGTAAAGCCCGTCCCTAAAAACCTGGAAGAAACATCTCCTTTGGGCTCATACAATAATCCATCGTCTACTGAGTGAGTTTTTCAATTTTAAAAACTCTGCCCGTCGCCGCCTTTTCTGTAATGTCTAAAACTCGCAACCTCTATTTACAGGGGCGGAGCCTTCCAAATCAACATGCGTTTACAAAAGGAGAAACCATCGCACCAACTCAAGGCCCTCTGCCTCCACGAAGGAAACCCAGGACACCACCACTCCATCTCCCTTGTTTCCGAAAACAAATCCCAACACCTTATCCGCCGAATCGTAATGAGCGGCGCATACACTGAAGGTTGGGGTCTTTACTCCGAGTTCTTGGGTGAAGAATTGGGCATATACACGGATCCATTCGAATACTTTGGAAGATTGGAGATGGAAATGTGGAGAGCTTGTCGACTGGTAGTAGATTCGGGGCTTCACTCGAAAGGTTGGACAACTGACGAGAGTGTGCAGTATATGATGGAGAGAATCGCCATGACAAGGGACGAGGTTGTGACAGAGGTGAGGCGATACACTGCCATTCCAGGGCAAGCATTGAACTACAAGATTGGGGAGCTCAAGATTAAGGAATTACGCGCTTTTGCAACGCGCGAGCTGGGGGATCAGTTTAATTTGAAGGAATTCCATGAAGTTGTTTTGGGAAGTGGTGCATTGCCACTGGTCATGCTGGATCGGCTTGTGAAAGAGTGGGTTAGAGCTAGCAATTTAGCCCAAAGCTCTATGGAAAAGGTGCATCGAATGGATATTTTGCTTCCATCCGATTCATTCGGTTTAGTGGGGAGAACCTTGCCACCGGCTCTGTTTAAGTACGCTGCTTTATGGCTTGCGTGCCTTGTGCTTATGAAGATGTTTTTTTAAGAAATTTAATAATCTATCAATGTATTCATTCTTCATTATCTCCACATGCAAGATACGTTTGAAACAAAAAAAAGTGGTAAAAAACAAAAACCCGGCAAACAACCTTTTTTACATCAACCAAATACCGGCAACAAGCAAAATGCCACTTGCGAACGCAAAAGTCGAAGAAATTCCATTGGACGTTTTTGTAGTGGACGCAACAGCACCAGTCGCGAGAGGGTTCTTGACATTGACCAAAGAAATTTTTGCATAGGCATCACAAGCACCTGAGTAACTTTGACGGTCTTGCAAAACACCAGCGCATTTAAGATCACTGTAATGGGAATAAACCAGAGAGCCATTTGCAGCTTGTGTGTAAATAGTGGAACCATTCGAAGTAGAAGCATAGCATGAGTCCAAAACAACCGCCGACCTATAGGTGGGTCCAGCGGTTTGACACGCCTTATCAGAGTATCCATTAATGAGAGCGTACGGCTTGGATCCAAATGTAGTTTTAGCCACATCTTCAATGTTGTATTCAAGCGGGTTGCTGGCCTGGCAGCTGACAGTCTTGCGGGATACCATCGAAGGGCGGGATTGGGAACAAGAAGTTTGTGTGCTGCAGGCTCCATAGAGAGTACTTTGAATAATGCGAGAGACTGTGGAACAGGTGTCGCTGTAGAAAAACACTGTCCGTGCACCCCCAGATTTGAGAACCTTCGCAGAAACCTTGTTCACGCAGGTGGATCCTGGCTTACTCAAAACTTTGGTGTCGACATAGGTATCGCAATTGGAGTCAGAGTATCCATCATAGTAAAGATTATTGGCCAAATCAGCGTTGACAATGCCCCAGGTTCCATCATTGTAGGGACTGGGACTGCACTGGCCGAGAGCAAACAAGCCGCCAGCGGTTGGCTGGCCTTGACAAGTGTCAGACGCATATGCGGCAACGGAAGCAGCCGAGAACAGATTTGCAAAGTTGGTCACCGTACTTGCTGGAAGCGAAAGAGCACTGCTGGCATCCAACGAAATCGAGGTGCAGAAACTGGATGTAAAGGTTCCTGTTTGTGCCGTTGCCTTGCAGGTCTCTTGAGCGACCGAAGTGCATGAAGCCACAGGCTTGCACAGAATGGCAGTGGCAAAGGCACTTGCACTAGCACAGTCAGTGTCGACAGCTGAATCATAGGTGAAGTAAGAAGCACATTGCACTTGCATATTGGTTGTGGACATCCTCTAAAAATAGAAAAAATTTCTACACTCGTGATTTGCACATTGAATCTCCAAATGTTGCCACCAGTGGGTTTCTAGGTTGCCAACCGCATCCGTTTTAGCCCCTCCATTTTGAATCGAAGCTCTGCCTCTATACTCGGTTTCTTCAACAAAACGGGGTCTGACACGCTTTTTTTTTTTTTTTGGTATGAAATGTATTTTGTAATAAACACTTGTCGAACTACTATTTTCCCCCCAATTACTCGGATTGATTAGTAAGGCCCGGCCTCATACTCCGGATTACGAGTGATTTCCACCTAACCCCCCTTGTAGACCCCCCGTCTACTATCACACTCACTTCCCCGCTCCCATCCTCCAACTCGTCTTGAGTTTCCACCTATGTTGTGTACCCCTAATCTGCAACAATCCCACTTTCTCCACTCCCATCCCTCAGCTCCTCTTGAGCTTCCACGCCTATCGGGGGCCTCGTTATCAAAAACCCCTGTGGGGAAAAAAGAGAGCCCCCATCTGGCCTCCCTTCCACCATATGTCTCTTGCTTGTGGGGTTTTGGTCCCCTTGCTGCTTGCTTGATCCTTGTGTTGGTGGACCCCCCTCTGGATAGGTCCACTCTTGTTGCCGTCCCTTGAGTATTTGTAGGGATACCAGTCCCATGTCCACATCTCCGTCAGGAATTTCTAGTCTTTGTCTTTCCCTTGCTATGTCATGGCTGATTTCTTCCAATGTCGTTTTCCCTTTTCTTAGCTCTTTGAATGCTCTGTCTTCATATTCTTGTAGTTCTTCCAGTTTCCTTTTCAGTTGTTTCTTTTCAATTTCCTTTTCTTCTCCATGCATTTCCTTCTTTTGTTTTTCTGTCTGCTCCTGTCAGTTTTCGATTTCTTTCCTGGCACGTGGTGTTTTTTTGGTTTGTATTCGAAATCATCATTCCTGACGTATGCGTTCATGTATCTGCTAGATGTTGTTGTCCATCCAGGCTGTATTTTCTTGGTTCCTTTTCTGTCTTCCATTAGCGTTTTGATTGCTTTTTTAATTCTCCCCATTCTTCCTGAGCATTCATGGTTTCCTGTTGCGTCCATTATCCCCTCGCATAGTTGACATATGGTTTCACTTTTGATCTTTGTGTTTTTGGTTGTTCTTGGTTCATTGTTCCTTTCAGTTTTGTTTTTGGGTCCCTCTTTTCTGGGGTTTTTATCTTTCCTCTTGGTTTTGTCTTTCTCAGTGATTCCGCAGGCAAGTTCAAATTCAATCGTCTTTTCGTTGCGGTATTTCCAGATTTTCTCTTTTACTTCGTATCTCAGGTCTTTCCATGCTTGTACAATAATTCTTCTGACACTTTCCGCCTTCTGTACTCCACATTTTTTGATGCATTCGTGGGTTATCTCTGGTATAAGTCCATATCCTGCAACCTGTTCGAATGAGAATCTGTCTGTATTGGAGTTTATTGGGTTCATGTCTTCTGCCATGTATTGGTTTGTTGGTTGCCCCATCCAGTTTCTGAACCACTTCTCCAGTTTGGTCTTTATTTCCTCTAGTGTCAGATTACTTTCTTTCTCAATTTCTCCTTTCGGGTTGCTTCGCGTTGGTATTAGAGTTGGTTGGATGCCCCCGTCAGGGTTACTGGGTTGTTGTGGTTTCTCCTTGCTTTCCTTTTGGCACTCCTCTTCAATCCTTTTACTAAGGTTTTCGATGAAGTTAGTCATGATTTCTCCTCTGATTTCTTTCATTACTGGGCAGTTCCATAGGTGCTCATTTGTTTCTTCCTCATCTGAGAGGCATACTCTACAGCATCCATCGGGGTAGAGGTCTTGATGTCTTCTTCGCATTTCTTTTTGGGTTGGTAGTTGCCTATGTGTTGCATTTATTAGGTATTTCCTATAGTGACTGAGGTTTTCACTGGTGAATAGTGAGGTTGTTTTGTGTCCACATTGGATTACAGTGAAGGTAAGACCCAGGTCTACCAACTCCTGGATTTCTTTGATGTGTCTATGTTTTGGTTGGTCTATCCATTCCAGGTGTGCTGCTATTTTGGTTATTTCTTTTAGGTTGTTTCTGTATGCTCCTTCGATGATATTCCCGTCTGCCTTTAGGATGAATTTTATGTTTGATTGCGCGTGGGTGTTTTGTGTGAGCAGTGGCGCCATGTGTCCTTTGTTGGCATCCTTGTCAGCTTGTTCATTGCCTAATTCCCCGCTGTGTCCTTTTACATGTTTCACCTCAGGGAGTTGTGTCATTCCTTCTCTGCTTCTTTCCTTCATGATTTCACATGTGATTGCAGTGGACATAACATTTGTTTTCTTGTTCAGTTCTCTGGGGTGTATGTTAAAGTTGAGTTCTTTTAGTCTATTGTAGGTCGAGATTACTGTCATGTTATCAATATTGATCGTGTTTGAGAAGTCCCCGCATCCAATTAGTGCTGCATTCAGGGCCATGTGTTCCGGGTTTGTCGAGTGTGCATTTCCTTCCAGTTTGAAGTTCACTTGTCTGCCGCTGCTGGCGCCGTCTCTGACGAATACCGATCCTGCTATGCTTGGGGCTCCATTGATGGTTTTCAGTGATCCATCAGTGTAGATGTTATCATATGTGTTGTTCAGACAGTTGCTAATTCTGGTCCCAATGGCTTCCAGTGTTTTTTCATCGCTGCACTTAAAGTACTTTTCTGCTCTCTTTGCACCGTCATTTCTATTGTTTCCATATGTTCCGGCTCTCCATGGTAGGTTCCTTTTGGTGCTTGATTCTTCCACCTCTTGAAGATCCAATAGCTTTTCTTTCATTCTAGTTTGTTGTATTTCCCAGATGTCAATTTTAAGTTCCATATCTTGTTCGTTTTCATTTATGGTGACTACCGAGTGGGTCCCCTTATTTTCTGCTTCCTTTCTTTGGATTTCTCCAGTCCATTTGAGTGTGCAGGTGTTTCCTTGCCATCCAGGGCATTCACTTTCCCAACATGATCCAATTTGTGTGTTGTTTCCTTCCCAGTTCCCTCCTGGGTTTATGTTTCGGCATGTTTCTAAGGGGATTACTCTCAGGTGCTTCATTGTGTATGTTATTTTGCCAGTTTTGGAGTGTGTTCTTTGTAACTTGTCCATATTCAGAGTTGCCGTTCTCATTTGTCCATGTGACTATGTCTTGGGTTTTAGCTTGGCTTAGTAGGTTCATTGTTGATTTTTCAGTTGCAAATGGGTTTGGACTTCTTTTTGCAAGGTCTGATATTCTGGGATTGCCTTTGGTTGATAGTTTTTGAAGTGACTCTGTCACCATGTTATACCACTTTTCCTTGCCTGCATTAAAACCTGGGTACCTGATGGCCATTTCTCTTTGGCTAAGTATTCTTTCACTGTTCCTGCATAGGATCTGCTCCACAAATAGGATGTTCCACTTCTTAAGGTGGGTCTTGACTTCATTATATGTTACCCAGTTGTCTATTGCATGGAACATAGATGTTTCTCCTCCTTCTACCTTCCCAAAGGCCGGTTTTTCCTTTCCTTCATGATCGAGGTGTTTAATTGCTTCACAACTTATGCGGTGTCTGAACATTCTGTTAAGTGTGGTCGCAAGGTGGTGGGTGCCTTTTTGCACTTTTGCTGGGAACGGTGTCTCCAGTGGGCAGTGAGGTAGTGCCAGTTCTTCTTGCAGGTTTGCTAGGCGAATTCTTGTAACTTTTCCAAGCAAGTCATCAGAGTTTGCTCGAATCATTAAGTTGCTGATTGTGTCATACATAAATAGGTCATTCCAGTCGATTAGGTTATATATCTGTGAGTGTTTCATTTGGGAGGTTGGTAGGCTGTTAGGTTGTTTTGCTTTCTGTTTGACAAGTCCTAGTACTGGTGTAAACCACTTTTCCACATCAGTTGGGCTGACCGGTACAGTCTGCCATTTGTATCTTATTTGCTGCATGAGCACCGTGTTTATGATCATTATTGTGCTTTTGTCTGTGATTCTTTTGTCTTTCAGCATGTTTACCATAGCTTGGATTTGGGTTTGTATTTCCTCAATTGCTCTTGTGTTTGAGTTGTCGGCTGAGAAGTAGTTTCCCAATATTCTTTCACTTTGGTCTTTTTGCAATACTTCCACTTGACTTTGGTCTCCCCATTTCAGGACTGATTGGGGCGTTTGGGGGTTAATGGCAATCACTTTGACTTTTTTGGTGTTGGATGCTATCGTATTTCCCTCTTGGAATTCATACAGCAGTTTGGCCTGTTTTTCCAGCTTCTTTCCAGTTGTCGGCTATTGTGTTGGTGTCGTCCACAAACGCGAGGGCTGCTATGTCTTCTGATATAGTTTCGGTATCCCAGTTTTTTCCGTTGAATCTTGTTTTGATATTTGCTGAGAGTTTTATACCTTTGGTTTCTTGATCAATGACGCATAGGATTGTGTCCCAGAATATTCTCCATTCGATAGGGGCCAGGACAGAGCCTTGTTGGATCATAGTGCCTATTTGTATGCTTTCCGTCTCGCCAATTGCTGTTCTAATTTTTGCCGTGAGTTTCAGTTGTGTATTATATTTCCATGCCGAGTAGCAGTATGGAATTTTGATTCTTCTGTGGCTTCTCATGACTGCCCTTGGGCTTACTGAGTCAAAGGCTTTCTTAATGTCATTCAATAGTATGTAGCATTCTTTCTTGGTTTCAATACAGTGATCAATGATTGCTTTAACACAATGTATGACTGGGTCAGTGGATTCACCAGGGAGGACAGAGCAGTTTCTTCCTTTTAGCACATTGTTTCTGTCAAGGATAGGGACCAGTCTGTTCTTTTTTATCATTTCTTGGAGTTTGTACAGCGTTTCGAGTAACGAGATGGGTCTTGTTGAGTATATGTCTGCTCCCCATTCTTGGTTTTTTGGGATTGGGTTTATGATTCCTTGCAGCCAGCAGTTGGGGGAGTCCATATATTCTTCGCATGTTTGCAGCATCTTCACTATGAGTTTCCAGTTTTCTTGTCCTCCCATTAGCAGGAGTTCTTTGGTTATTCCGCTGTTCCCTGGGGCTTTTTTGGTTCCAAGTTGCTCTACTGCTATGCGAATTTCATCTTCGGTGACCTTGGCTTTCATTGGTTCATATATGTTTTCATCTATGTTGTCCAACGGTTTGTATGCGTCAATGAAGATGGATTTTTCCTTGAATTCTTTGTCTGGTCTTATGCGGAACCATTCTTTCATTTGATTTGCAACTTCTATTTTGACTTTCTCACTGTCAAATTCTATGTGGCTGTTGCCGTCCTTGTCTGTGACTTTAATCCTATCCAGGTCAATTTTGTGGAATCTGTCGAGGACACTGTTAAGAAATTTCTTTGTGTTTTTGTTCATCCTGTTGTTCCTTGCTGCCACATTTTCTTCGATCATTTGGGTGATGGCTTGTGCAGTTGTATGTTCCATTTTTTTCTTGACTTCATTTTGCTGTTCTATGAGCCATTTTTTTGTTTCCGTCTTAATTGGTTCCTTAGGGTCCCTGTTTTCCTTGCTCGGTTGTGGTCTGGTCCATTCATGTTCAGTTTTTCTCAGTGTTTTTTGCAGCCGTTTCCTGTGTTGCCTCATTATTGTTCTTGTCTTGTCCTCTTCTGACCTCCTAATTTCTTTGCTGCACATCTCTAATTCATTGTATAGGGCAATCCATGGGTTGTGTAATTGTGCTCTCTTAGTTTCCTTGCCACATATTCTAGTTGGGAGGGTTTCTAACGCAGTCTTGTTCATTAGTTCCATGTGTCTTTGCGCAATCCTGTCAAGGATTTCCATAACTTCTTGCTTTCCTGCCAGGTCATATAGGTTTTCAGTTTGGGATGGTTCTTTGCATTTCATTTGGTTTTGTGCAATCTTAATATGTTCTTGGATTCTCTCTGGGTCTCCTTTCCTGGGTTGCCATTTGTTTGTTACTTCGGTTAGTTCTGCAATTAGGTTCTCTTTCTTTAGGGCTAGGTTGAGTGATTCTTGGAATTTCACTCTGTGTGTTTCATTCATTTTTTCCATATCGATTGCTATTCTAGTTTCTTTCTTTGTTTTCATTGAGGGGCTGAGTACATGTTTCACTTCAATGTCTGCAATTACTGGAACATGGTCAGAGTATTTATAGTCCAACATCTCTGATAAGCATTCGCATTGGGATGTTATTTTGGCCAGGTTAGGTTCAAGCCATATACTGTCCAGTCTACTTGCTTGTGTTATTCTCCCTACTTCCATTTTGAAGTAAGTGTATTTCTCGTCATCTTCGTTGATACTTCTGTATGCATCTTCATAGTTTGCTTCTCTTAGCCATTTGATGACGCTATTCCGTTTTGCAGGTCGGGTGTTCACTTTTTCTGATTTCCAGTCTTTAGTAGTTTCTGCCTCATTTGTGTCACCGGCAATGATTGTTCCAATGTGTTCGCGTTTTTCATTATCTTCTTTCCGCCATTTATTTAATGTTATTAATGTGTTTCTTGTGCTCTCTGCAGTGTCATCAGATGGCCAGTATGTGTTGACTATTCTGATTGTTCCTTCTCTGAATGTGAGTGTCAGTGATATGAGGCTTGAGCTTGGTTTTTCGCATTTGGTGTAGTGTCTGCTCCACTTTTCTGTTACAATAATTCCAGTTCCAGCGGCTTTTTGGGTGGTCCCTGTAGCATTCGTCCAGTATGTTAGCCCTCTAAATTCACTGTTATAGGCGCGCATCAGTTTTTGGGCTTGTTTGTCTGTGCATTTTGTTTCTTGTAGCAACAGGATGTCAATATTCTGCTCCTTTATTATCTGGGAGATCTGGATCATTGTGGCATCAGTAAGCCCTCTACAATTATATGTCGCCACTCTCAGTGTTTCTTCAGGTTTTGTTCTCATTTGGCTAGGTTTTCCTGTAAATTTGTTGTTATGCTGTTCTGTTTCGTCGGTTCTATTGTTGTCCTTTTGCTCTATTGTGTTTGCCTGGGGTGTTACCGGCATTTCAGGTTTACCGGTATTTTGATGCGTTTTGTTTTCGGCCATTTGTTTCCCTGCGAAAGTATGAAGCGCAGGTTGTCCGTATAAATTGGAAAAATTTTTGGATAGACGCTTATCAAGCCGCCTTAGCTCATCTGGGAGAGCGTAAGACTGAAGATCTTAAGGTAGCGTGTTCGATCCACGCAGGCGGCACATCAAAATTGTTATTCCCTTTTTGCTTTTCACACTCGAAAAGATTTCTTTCCATCATTTCCAAAAACTAGTCAAAACATCGAAAAAGCACCCAAGGTGGGGATCGAACCCACGACCACTTGCTTAGAAGGCAAATGCGCTGCCGCTGCGCTACCCGGGCTTGCCTTCCCTTCCGACTCTGTACAACAAAACATTTGTACCATCGCGCGCCCGTCAAGTGTCCCAACTACACTCTAGACTCCAAAGCTCATCAATGGAGCTAGTTTCTCATATCTCTCTCAAACTAGAATCATATCCTCCCAAAGAACCTTTTCAGTGACACAGAGGCTTTTTCGTCCACAACCCGTTGCATATACGTACTCTCCTGACTTGCAATAGTAAAGAGTGCTTTACAATGACCAACTCAGAATTGTGGCCGAGGGCAGATTTTACTTCGGCTTTTTATTTCGATGTCTCATTGGACTTTGTTCTGAAACAACTGGTACCCGCCAGGCAACACCCCACCGTATGGTCTTGCCATTGAAAAACTCCGCCGTTTCAACTTCTAAATTTGGAATCATGTTCTGCCGAAGACTTGCTCGTTAAAAATATGCTTTTACTGTCAATCATGAATGGTCTCACCGTTTTTGTATCCATCAGTTCTTTGAGAAACAGCTCATAGTTCTCCCTTTTCCCCACAAGGGATGTAAACCATAGAACAGC
>JAIVFH010000217.1:0-48498 GCA_025765595.1 Obelidium mucronatum | reverse complement strand
CCGAAACACCAAACCCGCGTTCCTCGCCGACTTTGATGTCGTCATCACAACCTACAATGCTGGCCCAAGCCGACACGGGCTACAAAAGGGGACTTCATGGTATCCAATGGAGACGGATCGTGTTGGATGAAGGACATGTGATCCGGAACAGGAATAGTAAACAGACAAGAGCGATTGTTGCCTTGAATCGGAACGCCATGTTGTTGTCAGTGGGACGCCGATCCAGAACTCTGTGGAGGATTTGTATTCGTTGATGTGGTTTATGAAGTTTGCACCGTTTTCAGAGTTGAGTTAGTTTGTAGTCTGAAAGGACGGGTTGGGATCTTAATTTTTTTGTTTAGTCATGACTGGTTTAATCGCCTTTTGACCCGGCCATTGCGGCAAAACACGTCAGATCTTGGGAAAAACACGTTGGAAACTGTTTCATGAGTCAATGTTGTTTACGACGTAACAAGGCCATGAAGTTTCATGGAGTGGCTATTCTGGATTTACCTCCTTGCAATACATAACCTTCATGCGATTGATTTCAAGTATGAAGGAGAAGAGAAGGCGTATAAGGCTTTGAATGCTGAGTTTGAGAGACGGTTTGATGAGTTTACTGGGGATGGGTCTTCTTCGTATGGTATGTACAGGCCGCTTATTCCCACAACGCAACTAAAAGTGATCTTACAATTCGATTTTTGTTGTTGAAACAGCCCACATTCTCGAAATCCTAATCCGCCTCCGCCAAGTCTGCTGCCACCCCATCCCTCATCGGCGGACCGGAAACTACTTCCTCGAAAAAACCCGCACAAGACGCATTCCAAGCCGCGAAAACGAACCCGCAAGACCCTGCCGTCCAACGCCTCCTCGGGATCCTGCGGGACCCACCTTGAAGACGATTGTGCCGTGTGTTTGGATTCCATGACGAAACCCACTGTTACCCAATGTGGTCACTTTTTTCTGTTTCCAGTGTATACAGGATGTGATTTCGATTCAGGCGGGGAGCCCTTGTCCAATGTGTAGGGCGAGGCTTACTGTTGGTGATTTGGTGGAGTTGCCGGCTGGTGGAGGGGGTTGCTGTTTCTAACGAATCAATGGAAGCGAGTAGTCAATCTCAGGAAGAAATATCTGTGCACCTGAACAACCCAGACGATACAACTGGCGACACCGCTGCACCAGAACTGAAGCACCAACCAAGCGCGAAAATCGACACCCTTCTTGAACTCTTGACAACCGCGATATCCAAAGACCCCAGCACGAAATCAATCGTCTTTTCGCAATGGTCCAAGATGCTTGATATCGTTGAACCGTTTCTCCAACACCACGGCATCACCTACGTGAGATTTGATGGAAGCATGACCCGAAAAGCGCGGTTTCGCAGCGATCGAGCGGTTCAAGATGGGGAATTGTAATGTGTTTTTGGCTACTTTGAAAAGCGCGGGTGTTGGTTTGAATCTTGTGGAAGCGAATTTGGTTTTCTTGTTGGATCCTTGGTGGAATGCAAGTGTGGAGAATCAAGGTTTGTTTTGTAATTTTTTTTTTTTTTTTTTAGCATTTGTGTGTTTGGGATAAGGAAATGTTAATGGAACAAACCTTTTTTTTTTTTGGTTTCCCCCAAAAGCAATGGATAGGTGTTACAGATTAGGACAGAAACGAGAAGTGAGTGTTTTTCGATTGGTCATGAAAGGAACTGTGGAGGAACGCGTTTTGCAAATCCAAGACCGCAAGAGAGGATTGATTGGGGATGCATTTGGTGGTGCGACAACTGGAGCTGGTGGTGGTAGTTCTGCAGGAGCCGGATCTAGAGGACGTGAAGCTAGGATGGAGGAGTTGAAAATGCTGTTGGGGAGATCTTCTGTGCCTGTTTGAGTCTGATTTTGTGTTGTTCGTTTTGTAATTCAAAGATAATTGTAGTCTTTTGGCACCTTGAAAGGTTATTTTTTTTTTTGGATGGACTGCTAAACAAAGTTCGCTCACAATCAAATTCGCCGAAACCGGCTTACGACTTCTAGTAACGAGCCAAGTCAAGTATGTTAACTTGCTTCCAACCAAGAAAAAAAAAGAAGGAAAATGACAAGCAACGCGGTTCTGAATGTTCTGGAACGAACACCAGAATCCTTGAACACTGGATTAACGTTAGCGTGGAAGGATTTGGGATATACCATCAAAGACAAAACGTCAAATGAATCTCGCGCGGTTCTTGATGGACTTACTGGCTCATTGAAGCCGGGAGAGGTCCTTGCTGTTTTGGGACCATCGGGTGCTGGGAAGTCTACATTTCTGGCAAGTCTTCTATCGACAGAATCAACAATTTTAGCTGATTAGCGGCGAATACTTACTTTTGAAGGATGTAATTGCTGGCCGAAAAGCCGGCACCACAAAAGGAAGAGTTCTCTTGAACGGTACTGAACGCCCCATGAAAAAGTATTCATCGTACGTAACGCAAGATGACTCTTTGATTGGCTGTTTCACGGTCCGAGAAACGCTACGCTGGGCCGTTGAACTCAACCTCCCGGCAATGACAAACTCTGACAAGGACCACAAAGTTCAAGACTTGTTGACGCAGTTTGGTCTCGTCAAATGTGCAAACTCAGCAATCGGTGATCCTTTTTCACGAGGTATTTCTGGCGGTGAAAAGCGGCGACTTTCCATAGCTGTTCAGTTGGTGAAAGAGCCGAAAGTCATCTTCTTGGATGAACCGACTTCTGGGTTAGACAGCTCTGCGTCCTTCAATGTGATGGAGACAATCAAGACGCTTGCTCGCAGGAATCAATGTCCTGTAGTCTGTAGTATTCATCAACCGAGTCCTAGCACGTATCGGTTGTTTGATAAGGTGCTATTTTTAGTTCGTGGAGAAACTGTCTATTTCGGGAAGAATGATGGCGCCGAAGTTGAGTATTTCAAAAAGATTGGTTATGAAATTCCAATGTATATGAATATTCCGGATGCCGTTTTGGATTGTAAGTGTTGAATGATTCTTTCCAGTTGTTTTTAATAAATACACCACATCAACAGCAATCAATGTTGACTTTCTCGGAAACGAACAAGAAGCAAGTAATCGAATCTCCAATTTTATAACTTCTTGGAATAGCTCTGCAGAACGGTCGGAAGCCATCAATGACGTGGACCTTGAATTGAAAAGAGCTGAGTCTTTTTTGACAGAGGCAATTGTATTCACACGCAGGAACGACTACGCG
The DNA here is from genome assembly GCA_025765595.1 of Obelidium mucronatum. Taxonomy (NCBI): domain Eukaryota; kingdom Fungi; phylum Chytridiomycota; class Chytridiomycetes; order Chytridiales; family Chytriomycetaceae; genus Obelidium; species Obelidium mucronatum. The sequence continues at coordinate 45,319 of JAIVFH010000217.1, read as the reverse complement.
CGGTCCCTGCTTGAACAAGTGCTTATACTTACACGTCGCAATTTCAGTAATGCCATCAAGAACATCTTGTTATTCTGGGTTCGCATGGCACTTTATATTGCGATGGCCGTATTGATGGGAACGACATGGTGGCAACTTGATCTCACTCAAAACAGCGTACAACCTCGATTTATGGCGGTATTTTTGAGTGTCGGATTCCTGGCGTTCATGTCTGTCGCAGGAATTCCAGCCATCTTGGAAGATCGACAAGTGTTTTACCGTGAAAGAATGAATCGATCTTATTCTGTAGCTGCCTATGTCATTTCAAACACAATTATTTCAATGCCATTTGTGTTTATGCTGTCTTTGGGATTTTCGTTGCCGCTGTACTTTATGGCTGGGCTGCATAGTGGTTCGGATCGCTTTTTCATTTTCACAACTTTCATGTGGTTGACTCTGTACGTTGCTGAGTCTGTAACTGTGTTGATTGCGGCAGTATTTCCGAATTTTGTCGTATCATTGACGCTCGCAGCCTTATTCAACGGTGTTTCCATGGTTACACATGGATTCCTTGTACGTGAGAATATTCCAAGTTTCTGGAAGTACGGCTTTACGTCTTGGAATTATCAGAAATGGGCTTGGAGAGCGTTTGTTGGAAATGAATTCGATGGGTTGGAATTCAGATGCGACAAGGTTAATAATGGAAATTCTCCGTGTTATTGTGCAATTCCTTCCAGTTTGGAGCCTGAGTCTTGCAGTTTCACTGGATTGGATGTTTTGAAGAATTATGGATATGATGACTTTTCGTATTGGAAGTCTGGTGTGTGTTTGGTGGCTCTCATAGTGGGATTTCGTATCGCGTTTTACATTGCCTTGAGAATTCGAAAGCCAAAAGTGTAATTTTGCGGGATCGATTGAGTTTTATTCGTTGATTAATTGAACTATCGTTTTCCACTTTTTAATGCTGCTTTCTTTTGATGGATCTCATAGCCTTGAATCCTTCCGTTTTGATGCGATACTGTGCGAAAAATTAGGAACGATAAACTTCGAAAAGAATAAAAACAACGACGTCCAAAAAAGAAAAACGTACATCGCGTTGCTTTTTAAGCCAGGCCCTGTATCCCTGAACACTCTTTACACTTTCTGCATAATAATCGGGCATGGGATTCTGCAGAGAAAGTCGTAACTGTCCTTGTGGTCTGAATTTCTTGACTCTTTCAAAAAACTCTGCATCCATTCGATCAATCGAGGCTAGAATGTTTCTAGGTGGAAAAAGAAAAGCAGATCTTTTAGTTTTATCGTTCCAAATCAACCATTCTGTTTTTTTTTTTGAACTCACGGCTTTGCTGTTCCTCGCCACAAGGCGCCGCCCAAAAAGACTCCCGCAACACCCCCAGCAAGACCCACACATAATGCACCCATGCTATACGCAATAGAAGCATCCATAACGCCAAACACGAGCTCCGTTGGATCAAATTCCTTCACGGCCATGAAATAATAGGATCCAGCGAAAAACGATGTAACTCCAGTGACTGCCGAGAGCCCCAATTCATAGTTCCGGCTTTGCTTTTTGTGGCCAAAGTATTCAGTCCATGATAGTTTCGATGCTTCAGGTTGCGATTGGGAGACGGTTTTCGACGTTGTGGTGGTGGATGCGAAGCGGAAACCACAGCTGAGGCGGTTGGTCTGGGACAGTACCGGAGAAGATCTGAAGATGGCGCATGCTCTCAGAGAAGCTGGCGCGGTGATACGGTTGCGGATCAACTGGCTTTGAACGAGAGTTGTTGTTGTTGCCAGTCTTTGCATTTTTTGAAGAGATTTGTTTAAGAGTCATTCGATGCAAACAAGTTGGCTTTTTCATATTCTGGGGACTGCAGGATACGTAGCTCAAGAGCTGATAGGCGGTTGTGGCCGAACGCGTATTCACGCGTGGAATGATTCTGCTTGATTGAAATCTTGACCTCACTGAGTCTGATATATCCGGAGGCTTTATTCATGTTTTCCGATCATTAGAGCGTTGCTTGGCGTTAAGCGCTGACCACATTGATGAGTTGGTTTCTTTTTTCTTTTTTGGCTTTCTTGAAAAAAAATGTCTTTGAAGACTGTCAACGTCCGTATCTATTTCCACCTTCCGCCGTGCTTCATTGGGGACTTCCTACGGGGAGTCAACGAGCAGCTGAACTCTTATCTAATGAAGTATGTTGATTTGTTTTTTTGGGAACACATTGTTTCTGTGATCAAAAAAAAAAAGTCTGACTGTTGTGGGTTTAGATACATTCCTGAACTCAAAGGCGTCCCGCTTTCATATTCGAACGTTAAAATCGAAGAAAAAGTGGCCAATGTGTTGTACGATTCGCCCTTCTGCCATTTACACGCAACCTGCACCTTCACACTATTCGCTCCACGAGAAGGATCAACAATCGGTAAGCAATTTGAATCACAACAGCCTTTCTTTTGCAAGCATCCTAGACTGTGGAACTCACTGGATGTCTTTTGTGTCATCTTTTTTTTGTTTCCAGTTGGAATAGTAAACAAGGTTTCCTCTGACCACATTGGACTCCTCGTGCATGGAGTCTTCAACGCCTCGATCGCAGCCGAACACATTCAAAAGACTGAATACCACTTCAACCACGGCGCCAAAGCGTGGAGACGGGTAGATGACGACGGGGAACCCACGGGAGAAAAGATTGCTGCTGGATCCGTGGTCAAGTTCACGATTATTGGGTATATATATATATATATTTGACTTTCTATGTATCTCTTTTTTCCTCGTCTGTTGTTAACTCAAACTTTTGTGTTTTTTTTTGGTATTAAAAAAAAAAAAAAACAGGCTTCCAACAAACAATAATTTACTCACGCTTTCTGGATCTCTTACAAAAGACCCCGAAAACACGGGCCTGATAATCTTGGATCCAGAAACGACACCCCCTCATCCTGCACCCGTGCTATTGACTCAGGACCCATCCGCCGCATCAAAACCACAAGAAGCGGCACCTGGAAATTCAAAAATATATTTTGATATGGAAGCAGAAGTGAACGATGCCCATGAAGAAGATGCGGATGAATGGGTTGTTGGTGGTGGTGGTGGCGATGCTGATGAAGGAGAAGAGAACTCGCCTGTAAAAGCAGAGCCAGACACGGTTCCTGTCAAACAGGAAAAATCTGAGAAGAAGGAAAAGAAAAAGAAGGCTAAAGCAGTCAAGGTTGAGGAACCCCCTGTGGTTCAAGTCAAGGAGGAACCAAAGCCGAAAAAGCGAAAGAACGAAGGCGAAGATGTTGTAGTAGTAAAAAAGGAGAAGAAGGAGAAGAAGGTTAAAGTTTAAAAATACGAATTAAAAGTAACGGTCTAAACGAAAGTGTGTTGGGCTCATTTTTGGGGTGGAAGATTTTTGCCAAACTGCCTACTCTGTTTCAGTGATGTGTATGTCTCCTCAGCCGCCACTCCTTTCTTGTTACGCGGGAATCCTCTTTTAAACCCGGGATGGAACAGCGGCTACTAAGAGGGATTGGGAGCGTTCTTCGCGAGTGATTTATCTGCTGGATTTATCAGCTGGATAGTTTGTTATGAAGTTTGAGCATTCCCATCCGATCTGATCTATGGCTTGAGAATATCCCGTAATTGTCTTTGCCTGTGGATGGCAGATCCGCTCAGTCGTTCAATCGCTCCGTACCTTCTGACTCTTGAGACTCTGAATTGCATGAATGTGGCCCCCCACTAAAATACTCTCTTCACAACAGGCAAACACGTTCTCAATGCTCAGGTACTACGCCAAGATGATAACAAAATATCCACCGATTCAGTCTCTGACGAAATTCTGGCCAATTCCATTTATTTCGAAACTCAAAACAACTTGATGCTATACGGAATCCAAAATAATAATGATTCAAACTAGGTATCTGTACGAGCACCATGCTGTAAGCGCTGGTTTGATTGCCCAGAGTGCCACGCAGAAAACACAGATCATACTTTGAGGTATGTGGACGGAAATCTATGGGATCGATTACTGCATCAGAACAATCACACACTGACCTTCCCACAGGAAAACTGCAGAAATGGTTTTTGCATGCAAAAAATGCAAGAAAGTGTTTCGCAAGGATTTAGAGTTGAGTTTGGGTGGTAGATACTAGAGAGTCGGGGGGAATCAAGGAATCCTTACTTTTTTACTTCTCTATTCACTTGCAGGACTTTTGATGAAGCCGATGAATACTGTCCTAACTGCGACAACCATTTTATTATTGATGCCAAGACGCCACATATGGTTTTGTTTTTCTAATTTTTTTTTTGGTTGCTTATTGTGTGAAATAACGGGTTTTGCATTCAGGCCATTGGTGTTGAAGGTGATGATCCTCGTTTGGTCAAGGACTACAGAGAGCGCCAGAAACAACTTATGGAAGCTGATTTTATGGCTGAACGTTTGGGATAAAGTACTCTTTTAAAGAGTTGGGATTTTGTTTTGTTGTTTTTTGAGAACTGATGTGGAAGAATATATATATTTATACATTTATGTTGGCGCCATAATTTGCTTAAGTTGTTGTGAATCAGAGGAATGTGCGTATCGCAAGGTGTGTGGTTGTTGGCCCACCAGATTTTTCAGTCTCTTTGTCAAACGTCCAAATGGTACATGTCCACCAACCACCAACCCATCACCACCACTTCAGTCCATCCAACGCATCATCAGAGTCGCCCGTCGTGATTTAGAGTCGTATTCGAATATGTTCTGTGAAGATCCGCAGTTTGCGATGGCAGAGTGGGAAGTTGTTAGTTCAAAGAGAAGAAGAGGAGGGATGTCTCTCAATCTGAGCACCATTCGCGGGCATCGAGGCGCTGCTCAAATTGATCAGCTTAAAAAAGAGACCGAATACGTGTGCTTGGGTCGAGGATCTGAGATATCGGAGCTGGACGAAGAACCATCGAAATCATCGCAAATCAAAGAACCGCGACACTCCCTTCAACAGACATCTAACCACACGGATCCCCTTGTTTTGCTAGGTCAACATCCCAAAGACTAGAAACACCTACTGCAAGGGAAAGACCTGCCGCAAGCACACCCCACACAAGGTCACCCAGTACAAGGCCGGTAAGGCTTCTCTCTTTGCCCAGGGTAAGAGACGTTACGACCGTAAGCAATCCGGTTACGGAGGTCAAACCAAGCCTATCTTCCACAAGAAGGCCAAGACCACCAAAAAGATTGTTCTTCGTCTGGAATGCAACGTCTGCAAGTACAAGGCTCAGTTGCCATTGAAGCGTTGCAAGCACTTCGAATTGGGTGGTGACAAGAAGACCAAGGGTATGTTTGTGTTTCGTTTCTTTTATACGATCAGTTTATTTATTTTGTTTTTACGCGATTCTTTTAGGTCAAGCTCTCCAGTTCTAAATGTAACAACTATTCGGATAAAGGATGGTCTGTTAAAGTGTTCAATTTGGGATGTTTGTGGGATTGTTGGGAGGGGGCTGGGCGGTGGAAAGAGTATTACCTGGAAGCTATTCCATTTTATAATTTGTGGATGTCTGCCTTTTTACTTTCAATACTTTCTGCAAATGTATTAAATTGAGTGTTTTTATACTTGACTCCTTCGTTGGCTTCTTGATTTTTTTCGAGCAAGGGGTCTTGCCCGCCATAATTATAACAGAACTGATCTCATCAGAAAACAAGTTCATTACCAAAAACATGAAGGTCTCATTAGCTGCAATTGCGTCTCTTCTCATCGCCAGCCTTGGAGCAGTTGTTGCATCGCCCGTGAGAGCACATGCCTTCAAGGGCCGGTGAGTCAGCAGAGCCACCAGAGAATACGCGCCCACCAACACCGCCACAGACCCGCCGACTACTCTGTCCCGATCAACGTCACGCTCACCGAAGTCGCGCCCCGCGTTCCGGGCATCGACGGCAGCGCGCCGCCCGGGGCGACCCGCGCCGTGCTCAACACCGGCGCGCCGCCGCTTACGTCAGCAACGGGAACGGCCATCTGGGCGGGCCAAGCCGCCGCCGTGCGCTTCACGGCGCCGCCGGACGTCGCCGGGTTCGGCGCGCGCCTGGTCGAAATCCAGCTGGTCGTCGCCGCGTCGCGCTTCGCCCGCTCGCTGCTGCGGCTGTCGGTCGTCGAAGACTCGGGGTCGAATTCGCCAGGGTACAACTCTCTTTTTAGGCTGTGTGGAGATTAACTGATTGCACAGCACCGTCGTCTTGGAGCAACGCGATATCTCTGTCCCGGCATACGATGGACGCGTCTGTTATAATATGATAGCCGCTTATCGTATTTATTGCATTACCAATGTGTGTTCAATAATAAAAAGAGAGATTCTTTGGAGAAATCACGCGTTCTTCTAGAACTCAACGCCCACGTTCCCACTAAGTCACATAAGCCGTCGCTTAGACTAAAAATGCCGATCTAACTCTGTTTATTTAATCACGCATAAAAGAAAATAACAAGTTATGAGCCCAAAGGCATTGTCTTTGGTGATTGTGAAAGGGAACAAAGGAACACGGAAATGGCCGGCAACAAGGGGGAAGAATCAAACGCGACCGATTCTAAACGAGTGATTCTCAACGAATCAAATTACCCAGTCTGGCAGAAGCTTACGCTTACGGAGATCGGTTCTCAAAATGCGAGAACATTGGAAGTTGATTTCAAACCTTATGTCAACGTTTATCAACGACCAACACCACCAAACACTTGGTTGAACAAGATGAAGCGACTTACCGAGGTAATCGATATCAGTCTTGGAACGGGAGTTGGATCCAGTTCTGCTGCTTCGGCCGCTTCGCCTTCTGGAACAACAACAACTGGAACGGCAAAAACGGCTGCAGAGGTTTCTTTCGAAGAGTTCGAACAATTGGAGAAACTCTGGCAAATCGAACAGAAACGCGAAAAGCAGGACGCTGACGATGTCAAGGAGACTTTGAAAGCGATCAACGGGGGCATGTCAAAGCGAATGCAGGCTGCCTACGCCAACTTCAACACACCTGCTACTTTATGGGCAGAGTTGAAACGTACCAAGGATCCGAAGAATCGAAAGCTCGATACTTCTGCGGCTGACGATTACAAGACATTATCTATTCGCATGAATCAATCGATTCCAGATTATTTGAAGCTTGTACGCGAAACGGAAGATGCTTGTACCGCGCAAGGCTTGAAAATTCACGAAGGCTTTGAAGCGCAGCGGGAAGTTCGTTTAAAGCTGGATCATCGTTTTGCGCAAGCGGTGATGAGTCTCAGCTGTACCGAATACAAAACGATTGAAGATCTTGAAAAGGCGATGATTAATCTTTGGGATGGTTATCGTCAAGCTCTTGGTCGAAACGCTCCTGGTGGTAAGTTAGCACAAGTGACCATCAATGGAAATGGAAAACGCCCTGCAACAAACCAAAAGGGCGGAAACAACGGAAACGCGAAAAGGACTTATTCTGGAAAATTACCGAAATGTCCAAAGTGTCCGGGTTATCATAAGACGACTTGGAGTTGCGAATCTTGCTGGAACTGTGGTTCTTCAGAGCATCGTCGCACGGCTTGTCCTGAAAAGGGCGAAAAGAAAACGGGTTCTATGAATCAAATTGATTCTTCGAACGCTCCTGTGATTAGTAACGCTGCTATCGCAAGCGGTGGTTTAAAACACGTTGGATGGGTTCCATCTTCTGGTTTATTGAACGGTTGAATCTGAAAATTCGCTTCTATTTTCTTGATTCTATTTCTTTTATTTATTTAATAATTGATCGTTATTTTCGGAATTTATCTTACGCAGATGAATTTGTTTTATTTTATTTTAAATAATAAGTGATTTGCCGTTGATCTCTCAATGTCAAAAACGTATAAGGGTTATTTTGACCCCGGTTGCAACAAGACTCTGATCCCAGATTCTAGTTGGTTCGAGAGTTTTGTCGAGATCAAGACTCCGATTGGTCTTGCTGACAATAACTCGATTGTTGGTACGCAGCAAGGTGTTGTTCACTTTGACATCAATGGTCAGATTGTGACCATACCTGATGCGATTTATTCGAAGTCGTGTTACGTTACGTTATTTTCGGACTTGGATCTATTGGCTGGGCGACCATCGTGGAAATGTTCTATCGATCAAGAAGGCTCTCGCGCTGTTTTCTCCGATAATCAAACAAAGAAAACTTTATTCACGGCTGTCCAAGGTCCAAACGGTTTAAAGGAACTTCAATTCAAGATAGTTCATCGTTTATTCGCGAATATTTCGAAAAGTCTACCGGCTTCTTCAGATATTATTCATCAAAGATTTGGTCATCCCAACGCTATGTATCTTCGCAAGTTGATTCACTCAGATTCGATAAATTCAAATCAATTTAAATCTATCGCGATTCCGGATATTTATCAATGTGAATCTTGTGAGGCGGGGAAATTTAAACGCGCTAAAGTCGGATCCGAATCTCGATGGATCGCGATTAAAGCTCTTGGTCCGGGTGAAATGATTCATGTGGATATTACCGGAAAATTCAATACTGGATTTTATTATAATTCACGCATGTATTATTATTTCTTGATAGTCGTGGATGATTTTTCTCGCTATTCATTCCTTCGATTATTGAACAAGAAATCTGATGCGTTGGCGGAATTGTTAGTAGTAATGGCACTTATTGAAGTAACCACTCAACGTCAACTTCGGTTTATTCGCATCGATAATGGCGAAATTGCAACAAGCGCAATTTTCACGAATCATTGCGACGTTCGCGGTATTACGGTTGAAACCATAGTGGTGGATTATCCACATATGGATGCTGTTGCTGAGCGTACTATTGGTCACGTCAAGTCTATTGCGCGTACTATTCACGTTCACGGTCAATTTGCGAAGAATATCTGGGGATATTCATCAATTTCGGCTAATGATTTACGGAATTTGTGGCCAAATGGTCATAATAATTTGGAGTCACCTTTTATGCGGTATTTTTCGTGTAAACCGGAGATTCAGCACTTTCGTGTTTTTGGGTGCAAAGTTTTGGTGCCAATCTATAGGAAAGGCAGTAAAGGAGAGTTGTCCTCGGATGTAGCTACTAAAACGTATGTTGGACCTCACTCACCTTCGATTATTCGGTGTATTGATAGTCATGGGTCTTTGAGTTATCATCGATTCCAAGATTGCTCTTTTCATGAAACGGTATTTCCGCAATTGATTTCAGTAGATGCTACTGATTCTCAATCGTCAACGCGTGAGTTTCCGGAGGATTCTCAAATTATGTCTGCAGATGAAGAACGCGACTTTAATTCAGAACTTGATAATGCGGTTTCTGAAATTATTAGTCTGAGAAAACGCAATTCTCTTGATAAAACGGATGGTATTGTAGATCCTTTGGTTCAGGGGGAGGAAAGTACCACTGGAAAATCAACAACACGTCAAACACGCTCTATGCGCAGCAAACGAGCGAAAATTGTTGAAAGTGATTCGGATTCGGATGAAGAGGATGAAGATTCATCTTCGGATTTTGAAGATACTATCGATGAAGTTGGTAGTCGCGCGATGTTGACGCAATCGCTAAGTGTTTTACCTATATTTCCTGTTCCGGAAACTTTGGTATATTCAATGAATGCGGTTTCTATTAAGGAAACTTCTATTGGCATGGATTGGGATGGGACTATTCCAACGCGTCACGCAGATATTCGACGAACTCAAAATATCAAGGAATGGTTAGCTGCCGAAGAAGCGGAATTGAAGAATCTCGAAAATCATAATACTTATCGCGAGATTCCTGAGTCCGAAGTTCCTGAAGGTGCGGAGATTATTCCAACGATGGAAGTCTATGCTGTAAAGAACCATAAGGATCTACCGCCGGACAAAGTCTTGAAATATAAAGCTCGAATTGTTGCTCGAGGCGATTATCAGACTTACGGAGTGAATTTTGTCAACACGTATTCGCCAGTTATCAAGACTACAACGTTGAGATTTCTGATTGCAATGAGCACTTGGTTGGGAATTGGAATGTTCCTTGCTGACGCGGTTGGTGCTTACTTGAATGGGGTGCTTGATGTTACTGTTTACGTCAGACCGCCCGCGTGCTATCCAAAGAAAAATGTCATCTGGCTTTTATTGAAAGGTCTTTACGGTTTGAAACAAGCGGGATTATTGTGGTATCAGAAATTGTGTGATATCTTGAAATCTCTCGGTTATACTGCAAGTTATGCGGATCCATGTCTGTTTCAGAAATACGCAAACGGATACTGGATTTGGATAGCGTTCTATGTCGACGATTTATTGATTTGCTGTCACGATTCAATTATCGATTCGGTTATTGCGTCTTTGAAAGCGAAAGTTGACATTGTGTACCAAGGCCGCTGTGAATACCACTTGGGTCTTGAAATTGAATACGCGTCTGATCGAAGCTATTCGTTTCTTCATCAGTCAAAATATGTTCAACGCGTCTTACGTCGATTCAGGATGGAAGCGTGTAATGGGACTCAAACCCCGATGGAAGTCAAAGCGAATTACAAACCTAAGAGGGACGACGAAGAATCTTTGGATTTGACAAAGTTCGATTATAATTCGTTAATCGGAAGTTTAATGTATCCATGCAATATCGCTCGATTTGATATTTCTGTCAGTGTTAGTTTGTGGGCTCGCGGTCTTGGAAATCCTACCGCCCGCCATTGGGATGGTGCAAAACGCGTCTTAAGATATTTGAAGCACTCGTATGATATGGGGATAATTTATTATCGCGCCCCGAATCCTATTCCTAAGCAGATTTATATAATCGGTTTAACGGATGCATCGGAACCTGACAGAGAAAGTGCGAAAGCTCAAACTGGATGGTTGTTTAAGTTTATGGGGAAGTCGCCTATTTCTTGGCGCTCCAATAAGCAAAAGTTGGTCACCGCAGACCAAACGGCCGCTGAACATGTCGCGTTCTACGAAGGTTCTCTCGAAGTACCTTACCTCTTGAATCTTTGCGAGGATTTGAAGATTGATATTGTGAAACCATTGTCGATGTTTAGTGACAATGAGGCTTTTGTGAAACGCGTTCGTGAAAACAAACACACTGAAGCTTCGAAATGGATGGATCGTAGATATTGGAAAGTTATGGAATTTTATTCGGAGAAAATCCTTGACTGTTCCCATATTCCGGGTAAACGCAACCAATCGGATATGTTGACAAAAGCACTTGTTAAAGTGTTATTTGTACAACATCGTCGCAACGGCGGAATGCAATACCTTCGGGTTATCCGCGGCGAAACAACGGAAGATAAATTAGATGGTTGTTAATTATCTAATCGGTTTTTATTGGGTATGTTGTAATCTGACGGCTTTAATTGTAAAGATTACCAACAACGAATTATTGAACAGGGGAAGTGTTATAATATGATAGCCGCTTATCGTATTTATTGCATTACCAATGTGTGTTCAATAATAAAAAGAGAGATTCTTTGGAGAAATCACGCGTTCTTCTAGAACTCAACGCCCACGTTCCCACTAAGTCACATAAGCCGTCGCTTAGACTAAAAATGCCGATCTAACTCTGTTTATTTAATCACGCATAAAAGAAAATAACAGCGTCACTATCACAGCAGCAAGTCCTGGAAACTTGTACTTGTTTCCAGGAGAAATCTTTTGGGTCGTGTTGGAAGGAAACGCGGGTTACGTTCAAGATGCGGCGTCTTGGTTGGATTCTGTAAACGGTGTCGCGTGGACCTCATTTAATGTTTGGAATTCAGATGTTGAGAACAATGCTGGCGAGCAGGTGGTGATGGACAAGGATGTCGGTGTCGTTGGGCGATGGATTGTGGAGAGAAGTCGCAGTGCTTCTTCTATTCGTGTTCTTGTTCAATAACATCGAAATAAACCGGCGAATCAAACGCATTGAGACGGCTACCTCTTTGTGGTGTGAGAGATTTATAATTTCAGAGAAATCAGTGTCATGTTCATTCTGTTGCACTCTGTGACACCAGCGGCCTATGCACTCTTCAAGTTAAACGGCGAATCGGAAGACATTAACAAAATCTGCGAGACTCCGGATTCTGCCAAGAAGAAGTGCGTTGTTGTGGGTGGTTTCGTTGTTCTGGCTGTCAGTTTAGACTACTTATACCGCCGACAGTCTCAGACTCAAGGCTTTCCAAAGAATTGATAGCTCTTTCAATCCAACTGGCGCTCTCATCACTCCTGTCAAAAAACTTTCCAAAGGACTGAGAAACTTCGTGAACGCCAACCTTGACGCCAACCATACTCTTGCTGTAGCAGACGATAATCTTGGTATGTTTTAATCTGCTTTTGCCCTTCTGCTGTGGTATGCCTCACTCAGTTCAATACAAACTTACAAAGCTGCGTTGATTGTGGAAACTTTCGAAATCAAAGTCGTCAGCAATAACACGATACTCAAGCTTATGCAGAGAATGCACAACCAGATTGATACGTTATTATCGGACTCCAGGATAAGGCGGCTGGAAGAAAGGGTGAATGCGAAGAAATCGAAACAAATGACAGAGTTTGGTGACACTGTTTGTACTGTTGCTTCCGAGACTGCTGTAAATATCCGACCAATGAAACGGAAGGCAGCTGTCGTAGAGAATGATGGAAACAAAGTGATGGCGAAGAAGGTCAAGATCAGCGACGTCAACCAGGGATGGATTGAGGAATGGAAGGAACAACATCTTCCCAAAACTATCGAAAATGAAGGTTTGTGTCCTTGAGGTGGTTGAAAGTGCTTTTGAAATCAACTTACTACGTCTAGCTGGTCAGAATATGTTTCGCAAATCGTCAAGTGATATCGAGAATACTAGTAAACGAGTGGTTGATGCTGAGATGACTTTGAGAGTGGACACAGATGCTTTGAGGGAGGCGCAACTGGATGTCAAGAATTATTCCGCTAAACTGAAGCAGTGGGTCGACGTCCATCCGGATTTCACTGGATACGAGCTGACCTACAAAGCGTTGAAACAAGAAGTCGAAGATTCAAGGGATGGATTGAGGAATGGAAGGAACAACATCTTCCCAAAACTATCGAAAATGAAGGTTTGTGTCCTTGAGGTGGTTGAAAGTGCTTTTGAAATCAACTTACTACGTCTAGCTGGTCAGAATATGTTTCGCAAATCGTCAAGTGATATCGAGAATACTAGTAAACGAGTGGTTGATGCTGAGATGACTTTGAGAGTGGACACAGATGCTTTGAGGGAGGCGCAACTGGATGTCAAGAATTATTCCGCTAAACTGAAGCAGTGGGTCGACGTCCATCCGGATTTCACTGGATACGAGCTGACCTACAAAGCGTTGAAACAAGAAGTCGAAGATTCAAGGTCATATTACTTGAGCCTCGCTGGAAAAAGTATGCCGATGTAGTTTGCTCGCAGTTGTTTACAACATTCCTCTCACAGGTACAGCTAAAGCGTTTACAGATGTTAAGTATCTGTACGATTTGGCTAGTAGTATTGAGTTACCCGAGAAAGAGTTCCCGGCTGTTGTTCCTGTTGGCCTTCTGATGGAGGAGCTTTTCCAGGAGGAGTCAAAGTTGTTTTTTATACGCGAATGCTATGGCCAGTTTTACGAAAATGCTCTGGCTGTTGGTCAGTCTTGCCGGATTCTTCTTTCTGGGACTCCTGGAATTGGAAAAAGCTTGTCGCTGTTGTATATTATTATTCGACAGGTGCAAAAAAAGCACCCCGTTTGCTTTCATGATCTTTGTTCTGGGATTTCTTGGTTATTTGCAAATGACACTTGCCAACAGTTTGAAAACGGCTCTCTTCCGAAAAGTAAATCCTTGGATCATGATTCAAACTATATTGTCTTATTGAATAATGCAAAAGGTGATGCTTCCTATCACAGCTACCTCTGTGTATGACTGACGATTGTTTTTAGGGAACCCGGTTCGCTATCCCTCTGCCTTTGCGGGAATCAACATTCTAGCGTCATCGCCAAAGGTGAGGCTCTACAACTATTGAATTATAATTCAACTTGTGATGAAATAGGCAGAAAATTATGACGAATGGATGAAAAGAGGAAATGATGGTGGTCGGCTGTATGCACCCACTTGGACTCTGGCTGAGTTGGAGCATTTTCGCAAGCAAGTATTCGTCAAAGAGTGTAAACCTATGCATTCAAGTCTTCTGGAAGAGAGATTTCATTAGTATGTGTCTACATTTTATTGGTTATCTCTGACGTTTGTATTAAACAGTGTCGGGGGAGTGGCTCGTCCTATATTTTCAAAAACAAAACATGGGTACGCGAATTATCTAGCATCTCTTGCGTTTTCCTTGAATAATGCGGTGCGTTCATGTTTTTTATGATACCTGAACTGTCCTGACCCTCTCTTTAGAATCTACTGGCTGTCACTCATAGTTTCGAACTCGATCAGCTCTATAGTGATAGAGGCAAAGATTATTCAAAAGTCATCCATTGTGAGACCAATCGCGCGACAATGAAAGTAGAGGACCTCAAGTTTTGCAGCGGCAAAGTGCTAGACATGTGGATAACAAAACAAGAGAAGCGAGATCAAATCATTTACCTCTTTGGATCCTGGAACGACGGAAAGGAGTACAAACAAGCCCTGCTGGAGTCGCTTCAGTTTTGCGCACAATTGTTGTGTCGAAAGATATCAAGTCAAACAAAACAATTTGATCTTCTAGCAATCAAAGCGGGTACAACTGTAAAAAAGAACCTTTCTGAGGAAGAAATTGAGAAGGTTACCAATTGAGTCCTCTGACTTGTAGAAATCTAATAGCAACATTTTTAGGATCTTAAAAAAGTGCCTCGCAAGCCGACTGTGTTGCTCCCAAAGGCGAGAAACTACAAAGCATTTGATGGGTTTCTTTACAATGGCGACCGTTGGTTCGTTCTGCAGGTTACTATCAATGAGGCAAAGACTTTGAAACCTCGGCTGTTGAGAGAATTTGCGCAGAAGTTTCCTAACCTTCTTATAAACGGCGAGCTACATTGGTATGGAATTGTACTTCCTTCAATTGGACTTCGAACAACGCAGTTTTCGATGGAAAATGACAAAGATTATACTTGGGCCAAGGAGAATGTGGTCCAACATGTCATCCCCTTTCCAAGACAAACAGATTCACTCTCGAATTATTCAAGGACAAACCAGAGTGTACTTCTCGGCTTGAAGAATGAAATTTACAAGGGGGCCTCAAATAGGATCAAAAGAGCCTCAGCGGAAGAGGAGTTGCATCCGAAAAGTATTCTCACATTTTAATTCACATTGCTGGTATGCCCTGAGCCAAAATATTACTTTTTATAAAAAAAATTTTGATATTAGTAAGGCCCCGTTTGGCAGGAAAATTTCCCTAGGGAAAAATGAAAATAAGAAATAAATATTTGAAAAAAAATATTTGTAAATACCAATTTGCCAAAAATGACGATTTCAAAAAAATATTTCAGATTTTGGTCAAATTCAGTATTTGCAAATATCCAAAATAAACCAAATGCAAAAATCAAATATTTTGGTCAAATATCGCGTAAATATCAGATGCAGCTTGATGCAGCATTTCAGATTTTGACTTTCGAAAATGATAGAAAAACATGAATAATAACAATAAATGCAATCTATTCAAAAACACAACAATAACAAAAATCAATAGTAATGAAGTAAAAGGGTAAAGAATGATAGAAAACAATTGTGATTTCGAGTAGTTGCACAATGCTCCTCTTTAAGTGGCTGAAATTAAAAAAAAGGAACGTGTGTTATACAATAAGCAGAAGGGGTTTGTATTATGCAAATAAAATGAAGTTCAGTCAACCCGAAGGGACTTGAGTTGGTTGATGGTGAGTTTGGTGTTCCAACAATCAAGCACAAAGTTCCACACATCATTGTTGAATGATTCGCAAGCCTTGCCCTGTCTTAAAGAATGCGGCTGCGCCGCCACTCCAGTAGGTATCCGTGTTGGTCAATTCTTCACAACATTTTTTTTGTTGAAGAGTCGAAAACGACAGTTACAACCAAAGGCACGTGACAAGTCCTGTGATCAGAAGATGCCGATTGGTCAACTTGTTCCGTTGCAATTGCGTCATGCAATTTTTCTTAACTTCACTTTTTTTCGATGAATCGACTTACCTTGCTGAACAAGATGCTGTCGTCTCACTACCCTGGTTATTGGAGAACATCTCGCCATCATAGCTATTGGAGAACTTGAGAATGGCCATTGAAGAGTAAGTCCCGTTTTTTTAATTGCCCTCCTTGATGTAAGTTAAAGTTGCAGTAGTTCTACAAATTGAAGGCACAAACAAGCCGTGTTTCCTGGCATCATGCGTATCACATTGTGCAACAACCCAAACCATGACGTTCCAGGCCAGGTGTTTGAAGCAATGGGAGCCTGCACACTCGAAACTCTGGGATTTTTTACCCTCTGCGTCTTGTGTCTTGTTTAAAATCGTGCGAAGTGACGGAATGGGCTTGGATTACCAGCCTGAGACTATCGAAGGTGAAGAAGGTGGTTAAGAAGAAGCGGTGGGTGGTGTAAGGGTGTGGTTAGGGTTGTCAAGGTTACAGGGACTTTATTGTACAGGCAATATGGTAGGACTATCAGCGTTGTGGGAAACAGATGGAGTTTTTGGAATTTTTATAGAATATATAGAATATATGAATTTGTGAACGAAAATTTTACTTTTGGTCTGTTTCTTTTGGAAATACTGTAGAACATCTGTAAAATGCGAATTTACAAATATTGGGAGCACAATATTTCAAAATATTCAATCTGACCCAATATTTGGGATTTGGAAATAAACTCAAATTTTCTTTTTCCCTGCCAAACGGGGCCTAAATATTTAAGAGTAAATGACATCAACTCAAGACGACCTTCTGCCCGTCCAAGAGTGGGGCTTGGCCACTCACGTCCCGCATGAGCTGATAACAGCAATATTCAGCTGGATCCATCCGCACAAAGTGCACAAGTTCCGAGCAACCTGTCGATTGATCAACGAGATCCTTGAAACCAGCCACTTTCATGTTACAAACATGGTTACGCTATTTCCGAAACCAAACGTGGCTTCTAGTCTTGGAACAAGAATTCTGATCAAATATGCAGTCTTTCCGGATCTCGAAACTGTCTTGACAGTATGGGAGATTGGCCATATTGACGCAATTGGCCGAATCAATCACCGCCAGATGGACAATGGCATCATTCCGATCGCCAAAAGACTCGTTCGAGTGCGTAAATTGGGCGATGTCGACAAGGTTTCCCCCAGAAGTGTATGGCGACAGACTGCAAAGTCAATCGACAGAATGAATATGAGAGACGTCGATGGCACAGGTCCCCATCCATTCAATCCAGCGACAGAAGTTTTGGTTCTAGTTCCATCAGTGCTGAAAGAGCCTCAGCCCACTATTCTCGCTGCGTCATCAACTGAGCCCCAACTTCGAATCCCAATCCCTGACTGGCCACGACTTCGTCGAGATGCTCCCTCTCGATCCTTGATTCAATATTGCATTTCCCCAGGCACATCTCATATGTTCTATACCTGGAGGGACACATACCCTGATGTCGAAGGCCGTCTTGACATGCAGGACCTGGACTACTTGATTATTGATATTTCACGAGACCATCAGTTGGAGAACGTGGTGGTGCGGCGGATTTCGCGGGACCATACAAACTGTCCAGAACCCACAAGATTGCTGCTACAAAGTCCTTCTGGCGAGTTTCTACCGTTCTCTCCTTCTTCCGAAGCTCTCTTGTTTCTCCCAGTTGGATTGGATGTGGTTGCAGCTCCAGAAACAATGAACCACTGGAATACTCTCCTTTCCAATGGTCGGAGCTTGATGGCTTTAGAACAATTTGACTCCGCCTTGACTGTCTACAATACACTACTGATTGAAAAACGAGACTTTTATGGAAACAAGGACAGCAGAGGATATGAAAACTTGGTTGACATAGCATCCATTTTCTGTCACCAAAAAAAGTTCTCGGAATCCTGTACTGCCCTTTCTGGTTATCTGTCTACATCAAAAGCTAAGGTCGACAGAGCAGAAGTAGTGCAACGGATTCTGGCGGACTGCTCAAACATTGAGAGATGGACACAAATGTTTGACTTTCCCATCACAGATGCCACCTTGAAATTGGCCCAAGATGTATGCATCAAGCAAATCAAGCAAGATAACTTTGCTACAGCGGCGTCTATGACAAGCTCAAATGGTTACAGTTTGCGCCGTTCGAAGCAATACCCCGAAGCGATCGATATCTACCAGAGCTACTTTTCCAACCTCCCACCAGAAGGGGTTATCGTTGATCGTCTACCTACAAAGGAGTACAAGCTCTTTATTTTTGATCATCTGAATGCCATGGAAGGATTGGTCAACATTCATTACTTTCAAGGACGCTACCGAGAAGCTGTTCATGGGTATCAGGCTGTCCTTGCGCAACGGCAGATATTATCCAAACCTGAAGAAATTGTTGTCACCAAAAATAACCTCTGTGAAGCATTGTTCGAAGCCATGGATTTTGAGACTTGCTTGCCCTATGCCATTGTGGCGTACCATACTGAATGCAAAGCGTGTGGCCGAGCTGGAGAAGATTGCTTGGATAAAATGAACGTAGCTGGGAAGATGCTACTTTTTACGTCGGTAACCTTGACGATGCGCTGCCTTTACTTCAAAACTACTTGGTGCAGTGTAAAAAAGAATATGGTGAGGATGCTTTTTCCACGTTTGGTGCAATGAGAATGATTGGACGGTGCCTGGAAACTACTGACCCACAGCAAGCTCATGAACTTTACGACAAAGTTGAGGTGAAATATTATGCCGAACCTGGCGTAAACAACGAAAATCGGCTTTTAATTGAATGGAGTCGTGGGAGCTTGTGGTTTCAGACTGGTGAATTTGGAAAAGCCGAGAGCATTTGGTCAAAAGTACTTGCTGAACGGCGGAATATTGATGACCAGCCGGATTTGTTGGAGTCTATTTCCAATCTTGCGCGGCTCTATCATGTAATAGGCGACATGGAGAAAGCCACACCGCTTTTTCGAGAGCATGTTGCGATTCTGGAAGGTGACAAACACCATTCTCCATATCAGCTTACCAAGGCATTTGTATGGCTGGCTGCTCATTTGTCGAAACTGGGGAATAATGAGGCCGAAGTAACCGATTTGTTGGACCAAGCTACCTTGGAGTTCGACCGTGTTGACACAAGCATGGAAGGTGCAGTCTTTTTACCCGTGACCGAACTCTTCGAAGTTGCGTCAAATTCCTTGATAAAATGGTCGACTCGAAGTTCTTAAAGGGATGAACCCCATCAGTATACATTATCATGCGACCATCAGTAGATAATAAAGGCCTTTTCATCAATTTGAAGCGCACTCTATTAATATATCTAAAACACTCTTCTGTCTCCTAAGCTCGTCTTTGTCCAGAGTTATCCAGAAGAACGGTATCTGAAGCTTGAAAGTAGATTAAGATAAAATATCTTCAAAGATGGAGTTATAAAATACCTGCTCCAATTCAACTTGCTGTTTTTTGACCATAGCCATCATTTCCCGATGAAAGAACGCGTCAAACTCAAATAATTCCTTTTTCCATAACTCATCCCTTCTCCTGATATCCTCTGGACTGCTCGATTTCCCCATAATTTCATCTGCATAGGCTTGTTTCTTCACTTTCTCGTGCCGATCAAGAATGCGTTGCCGCTGTTCCATCAAAGATGTCTCTTTTGTTTTTTGGGCAAACTGCAGAGTTCGAATGATGGAGGACACTCTTGGAGTGTCGGCAAGATCTGATATTTCTCGTAGAATCGAGGATGTGAATCGAGTGGGTCGTGGTGGTAATGGAGGTGCAGTATCAAGGTCAGTGTTTTGTGGGTAATAAGCCTGGTACTGTGGGGTGGAAACAGCGGGAGAGAAAGAAGGCAATGCGTTGCCAATACGACTTTTCTGATTATGTTGGCTGCTGCCCGATCCAGCGGAGAGACTTTTGGGAAGAGAAGCAAATGATGGGATGCTCGAATCAACTTCGCTCGAGTTTTGAATCGATGCACGGACATTGGAAATCAAGTCGTTCGAAAGAGGAATCGAAAGCGCTTTGGCGACATCAAACGATGGTTGGGTTGACAGGGCTGTTGGTTGCTGTTGGATTGTTGGCTGTTGCTGGATGCCGCCTAGAGACGAGAGAAGACTGGAGAGCGAAGCCGTGTTGAATGAAGGAGAATTGCTGCTGGTTGAGTTGGTGTCAAGCGATGGTTGGTTGACTGGCGTAGTTGACTGCAGTTTCGCCAACAGCGCTTGCAAGTCGCTGTTCATTATTGAACTATAACTTATTTACAAACAGATTCCCCCACTTTCATTGCACAGAAATTCTATCGAGGGTTTTGAATTAACTTCCATCGTGTCAGCAGCGTGTTACTCCAAGTAACTAGCTGCTGTCAAAACTCAAATAATAAACTCGATGAAGTGGATGCTAGGTTGCAGAGCAGTTTTAATGAAAACCGGCAGGCTTTTTTGAATTCCGGCTTCTTCCGATTTCAAACTGATTTTTCGTATCACTTTTTACTTTTTCAATCACTCTCTTCATGACATCAACCGAAGACGATATCAAACTAGCATCCGTTATCGATGACGAGTTTATTGTCTCCAGTAGGAGTGGATCAGAATCCAGCTCCGACAAAGACCGCATTATTCCAACTGGCAAGGCAGCTGAAATACCTGCTTCAAACACAAACAGCGATTGCCCACTACCCATACAATCCTTGAAGAGTTTTGAAGAAGGTCATGTCGCATTGGTTGCACACAACGACTCTGCCGCCGAAGAGAGAGACTTTCCAGACGGAGGAATGAATGCCTGGGGTGTTGTCTTTGCAAGCTTCATGGCCCAGTTTATAGTGTGGGGCTCGATTTACTCGTTTGGTGTCTATAATAACCACTACATTACTGAAGGGGTGAGTTTGAAATCAAATGGTGTTGATGGGCACTGGGCAGTGACTCAATACTCAAAATTCAGGTTGGAAATTCAACGCAAGTATCATTCATCGGAGGGGTTGGATTTGTTTTTATCCCTGCGTTAGGAATACTTTCTGGAAAGCTCGCGCAGAAATACGGATTTCGCCAGGTCGTTCTTGCTGGTTCCTTGTTCACGTCCCTCGGGACTTTTCTTGCCAGTTTCGCCTCTTCGCTCCCAGCTCTTGTTCTCACTCAAGGAGCTTTATTCGGCATTGGTGGAAGCATGATTTACTTTCCCGCTGTCGCGCTGCCCAGCCAATGGTTCTCAAAGCGCCGCGGACTCGCCCAAGGAATTGCTGCTGCAGGAAGCGGTCTCGGTGGTCTAGCTCTATCAATTACAAATCAAAAGCTGCTTGATTCTATTGGAATCGCATGGACTTTGCGATCGACTGCCATGTTTTTCCTGGTCGTTCTTGTGGCAATCAACCCACTCTTCAAGACTAGATTACAAAGCGCCTCTTCCTCGAAAATGGACTATGCAATTCTTAAAGATTCTCGCTTTATGATGCTTTTGATGGCTGGGTTCTTTGCAAACTTTGCCTTGTTTGTTGGTGTCGATTTTATTCCTGTTTTCGCTCAACAGCGCGCCGGTTTGGATACGACACAGAGCGCCACGCTACTTTCAATATACAACGGATTTGGGGCTGTCGGAAAGATTTTTATGGGTCTTGGGGCTGACACGTTTTTTGGAACCAGCAATGCTCTGATTATTTCAATGTGGATTACTGTGATATCTTACTTTTCGTGGCTCGCTGCGAATAGTTTTGCAGGAATTGGAGCTTTTGCCGCAGTGAATGGATTTGTAGGGTGGAGGATTCTGGGCGTTGCTTCCTGTTGTGATTGCTGGAATGTTTGGAGTCGAATGGTCTCGTCTCTCGCGTTACACTGCTCTACACAGCTTTGGCTGCTGGTAACTTTGCTGGACCAATTGTGGCGGCTGTGATTCAAGAGCATTATGGCTTGGATTGGATGGTTATTTATGCAGGGATTGGTGGCACTGGCCGCTGCTGTGTGCGGATCACTTGCGCGATTCTTGCATGATCCAACTTTCTGGAAGAAAGTATAAATTAAATCTCTATAGTGGTGTTACTTCTTGAAGCCTTCCTTTTGCCACCCTTTTTTTTGTTTGTTTAAATTTTGAGTACTGCTCAATGCCAATCCTGATAAAAACAGAGGATTTCACAGACTCAAGCGATCGACTTTATGTCTCAGTACCACTGAATGGCGTGAAAGCTGACAAAGCTGATATTTATGGTGTGGCTCTTATGCAGTTTCTCTTTGACAGATTCGTTCGGACTCATTGCTCACCACTGAAAACATTCTCACAGCCAATGACTCTTACATCAAAATTAACTATCCGCCCTTTTTTTATGAGGCGGATTTATATGATAAAATTGACCCCGAGGAATCAGAGGCTATTGTTGGCGATGGATGCGTGAAGTTTAGTATGAAAAAGGTACTGGATGGATCCTTAAAAATCCCAAACTTAACTGATTTTTTGAAGGTGGAAGCTAAATCTTGGAGCTCATTAAGAATAGACGGCCTTGATGTGCATATGATTAAGACTCGAAGAGAAGACGCGTTTCAACGAGAGCTGGATCGGATTGCAAATGTTTGAAACAATTCGCACCTATGTGCTTGATATAATTATTTCTTATCCGATTCCTGCATTTCACCAGCAAAAGAAGCAAAAGGCCATCAAAAAACGGGAAGAACACTATAAACTCATCCAAGAACAGCTAAACGTTGAACGCGCTGAAAAGGCTCGCGTTGAAAATGCAAAGGAGGAGGAAAAACGTATTGCAGAAGTATAAGCTGGAGTTTGGTGCAGTAATCGCAAATCTGACATCTTATCCACTAGGAATCAATTCAACAGTGGAAGCAAGGGCTTTCACAACAGGCGCACGGACAGATTGAAACTATTCGATCAGATTCTGCCATCTTTGATGCATCTGATGGTACTCTTTCACAAGTTACATAATGCTGTAACACACATACTAAATCAAAACCGTCAGACTTTCCTTCAAAAGCCATCACTGCTACTCATATCTGTAACGATGACGATGAAATGAGTGACGACGATCTTGACATGGAGCTAATCAAAGCAAAAGTCCGAAAGGAAATGGAGAGTGAGTTACACTAAGAGCACAGACGCACGTCATAACTATCAAAACTTCCTAGAACTGAAAGAAAATTCAAAACCTCAGCCAAGAGAGTCTGGAGTAATCAACTTCAAGTTTACCAGTCGAGGACTCCTTCCGACATCGACTGCAAGAGAAACAGAAGATGCCAAGTGGGTGCATCGCATCAACCAAGCCTGGGAAAAGGATGCAAAGACTCGATCAGATGCTTTGTATGATCCTGTTTCGCCAGACGAAAAGAATCGTGAGTGGTAATTCAACTTTCTGGCTAACGCTAACTGAATTATCTTTTAATATTCCACAGCCATCTTTTTAAAGGAGAAAGGAAATGCGTTCTTTAAAGCTGGAAATCTTCATTCAGCTGTGAATGCGTTTACCGCCTCGTTGGATCTTGACCCCACTTTGATAGCGTAAGAAATTTCGCACCGAACTTTACGTGCACTTATCTGCCCGACAGATGTGTTACAAACCGAGCTGTTTGTCATTTGAAGCTGGAAAACTATCAGGAATGTATAAATGACTGTTCCAGAGCGATGGAAATGATTTCGAGTGAACAAGAAAGAAAGATGGAACGCGATCCTGTCGCTGGAATGGATGCACTCCCCGTATATAATGCAGCCAAACTCAAATTACATGTTCGACGAGCCGCGGCGTACACCAAGGCTGAAAAACTGACAGACGCAGTCAAAGACTATCAATGTGCTGTTGTCCTTGATCCAAAGAATGAGCTTGTCAAAACAGACTTGATTAACATTCAAAACTTGTTGTTGCGTCAAAAATAGAGTCGCCCATTTAATATTCATCGTACTCCCTTGCCCAATAAAAGCCGCCAGGTTAAACAAATTATAAACAGAAGGTTGGAAAAAAAGGTACTGAAAAGGGATTTGCCGCATCGGTGGAAGGCGTTCAATCGGTGTTTGGCTTTTGATTGATTCCAAAGATCCGTACCTTGTGCTGATTACAACGCAAATTTTAGTTAAAAATACAGCTCATCAACTCGTCACGCAGATACCATTGAAGGAAACTTTGGAATCAAGACAACGACCAGCGCGATAAAGTTGATGGCAAATGTGGGACCATCGTAATGAGAGTAGTGCGTCCCCAGCAGAAATCTAACAGAGAAAACAAGATAAGCTCCGAGCCAATATAAGACAAATCGTAGTCCTCCGTACAAAATTATTGGAATCATCGTAAGGTACTTTTTTGCTGGAGTGAACGGTTCTCCCTTATCCATCTGCTCCCAAAGAGTCATATCTTCGAATTCGCCCTGATTTAATTGAAAAGGGACTCCCAATACCCAATGGAACATGATGAATGTGATCTGCGTTAGCGTTAGAAATAGGACCAAATCTTCCGAAAACAACCAACCACATAGTACAGCAGGTTTGTTATAGTCCATGCTGCCTCTGTTGTCATTCCGGGAATCATGCCAATTCCGAGACGCAGTACTGCCAATACGAAGATGTTTGTTGCAATTGACCCTACTGGTGGTTAAGCTACATTGCCCGCCGGCTGTCAAAGAAAAATACCTCGGAGGTTCGGCCACGATGAGTTGGTGTTACTGAATGATTCCATAGGAGATGATGCAAGCGATGATGGTGCTGGGCAGTGCTGATTTCGAAGACAAAATGCCACTCAGCATATCTTTATTATTCACTTCACTAACACAGGGATCATCATGACAATTCCCACCACGGTCTTGACGCAACTTCAAAGAGTTCAGCCACTTTCAAAAAAACTGCACCTTCCAATTTTGTGTCGACGCGGTTGAACTCAAAGTCCGCCTGATCCAATAAGTATTTTACTTCAACTTCATTACCTCCCAGTTTTAACAAATGCGCTGCAAGCCATGCCAATGCCTTGGTAAGCTGATATGGAGAATGATGTTCATCACCTTCCAGGATCGCAATATGCTCACGAAACAGCACTGTGGCTTTATCGGTATATCCCATTGCATCATAGAGCCGAGCAAGACTGTGAATCGTACTCCGATACATGCGGATGCTCGCCATCAATTTTCCGGCGTTCAGCAAGTACTTTTGACCAAATGCTCTCCGCTTTTCCAAATTCACCAGTCTGAAACCACAAGCTCCCACGACTCCATTCGATTAAAAGCCGATTTTCGTTGTTTACGCCAGGTTCGGCATAATATTTCACCTCAACTTTGTCGTAAAGTTCATGAGCTTGCTGCGGGTCTGTTGTTTCCAGGCACCGTCCAATCATTCTCATCGCACCAAACGTGGCCATAGAATCCTCCCCACACTCCTTTTGACACTGCATTAAGTAGTTTTGCAATAAAGGCAGAGCCTCTTCAATTTTTCCTGCATAAAAGTAGCATCTTCCAAGCATGTTCATTCTATCCAGGCAATTTTCTCCAGCTCGGCCACACGCTTTGCATTCTGTGTGATAGGCCTCAATAGCATAAGGTAAACAAGTCTCAAAATCCATGGCTTCGAACAATGCCTCGCAGAGATTATTTTTTGTAACAACAATCTTTTCAGGTTTTGACAAATTTAATTGTTTGGCAAGGACTGCTTGATACCAACTGATAGCTTCTGTGTAGCGTCTTTGGAACCAGTGAACATTCGCCAATCCTTCCATGGCATTCAGATTATCAAATGAAAAGCGCGCATATTCTGCAGAAGACAGACATCCAATGATATAATCTTCAGGCGGCAGGTTGGAAAAGTAGTTTAGGTAGATTTCATGGGCTTCAGGGTATCGTTTCAAACGACGCAAACTGTTGCCGTTGATTGATGTATTCTCTGCAACTGACACAAGATTTCCTCGTTTAATCGACCTGATGCACTGCTCTTTGTCAAATTGTAAAGATGAGTTCGAAATAGGGAGGTAGTAGCGTTCTGTTTGTCGGGGGTTATCCGCGCAATCTGTAAGAATCTGTCGTAGCACTTTAACTGAGTCTTCACTATCCATAATATTTGTGATGGATGTGTAATCAAACAACGCTGATGACGCTTCAGGATACTTCCGTTGATGACAAAAAACTGACGCTATGCTGGTCACGTTTTCATACGCTCTGCAATCCTTGTGCCCATAGAAGTCCCTTTTTTCGCCGAGTAGCGTGTTGAATGTGTTCATGGCTGAGTCCAAGTCCTCTGCCACTACGAAACTTCGGCCTTCGGATAGCATAGCATCCCACCGCGCTAATGTTTCAGGATGCGCCACTGCATTAATTCAACTGGGAGAAACATGAGGGCCTCAGAAGAAAGAGAAAATGGCCGAAACCGGCCGGATACATTGTGTTGTAACAATCTCGCGCCGACCGTGCCCGATGCGTCAAGCGTGATTCTCCGAACAACTACGTTATACAGTTGTAACTCCTCAGCAATCTCAGAAATCACTCTGTTTAAGTCAAGCATGTCAACACAGCCTTCAGCATGGACGTACAAATACTTCCAATGGTGAAACAGATTACATGTGTTTGCGTTTGTAAAATATCGAATCAAGGACCGAGTTGGTGTAGGTGGCCGTTGAGGTATATCCCAGTAAGGGAGTGCTGTTCCGCAGCATCGGTTCAGACTGTTCGGTCGACGATTCAGAAGGAGGAGCGGCTTCCTTCAGTACTGCCGGAACGAGAATCAAAACCTCAGTGAATGGATCGAATGGATGGGGCCAGTATCTGCGACATCTTGCTCATCCATACATGAAGTTGAACTACCGGTTTGACGCCATACACTTGTGGGGAAAACTTTGTCGGAATCGCCCAATTTGAGAACTCGAACGAGTCTTTTGGCAATCGGAATGATGCCATCGTCCATCTGGCGGTAATTGATTCGGCCACCAGAGTCAATATGCAAGGCAATCTCCCATGTAAGTCAGCACACTGCCGAGATCCGGAAAGACTGCATATTTGATCAGAATTCTTGTTCCAAGACTAGAAGCTACGTTTGGTTTAGGAAACAGTGTAAACAGGTTTGCAACATGAAAGTGGCTTGTTTCAAGGATCTCGTTGATCAATCGGCAAGCTGATCTGAACTTAGTGCACTTTGTGCGGATGGATCCAGCTGAATATTGCTGTTATCAGCTCATGCGGGACGTGAGTGGTCAAGCCCCACGCACCCATAGACTATTTTGGACTTTTTTTTTGACGATTCTTCATCAGTTCTCTTGAAACTTGACCATTTATTCACTCAAAATTCGCAAAGCGTTTGCGATAGCGTAGCCGAGAAGGATCTTATTTGGCGGCAAGTACGTGGCTCCGACAACCTTCATATTCTGAAGCTGAAAGTCAAAGTTGTCGATTGGAGCAGCTTCTGTGTCTTGATCAATCATATCAACCTCCATGCTTTCGTTTAAGTCTGTATCATAGCCCGCTTCTTCAAGCTGATCCGAAGGCAAACCATCGCCACTCTCGTCTGCAACTTCTCCATCCTTTGCGCAAGAGTCTGGAACTACAATTCTCTCAATAATTCGCTTTTCTGGTGTTGAAGTTTTTTCAACAGCACGTAAAACGCCGTTTTCCTTTGGTGGAGAGTTCGTTTCTTCTTCTTCCTCCTCACCATGCACAGTAAATGCCATCTTAATCCGATCGCGCCATGCCTCAGTTATCACAAAAGGGGTCTTCTTTGCACTCAACCCAGCTCGTGAAGGTCGCAATACAGGAGATGATTCAAACTCCATTCTCGTTTGATGGCCATCAATCTGAGAAGTTTCGATTGGGTGGGGTGATCGAATTGCGACCTTTCCGGAAGGATGGAAATTCGACCACCCAGATGGCGGAAAGACGTCGCCGGATGACTGGATATCCGATTCATTGTTAGAAGTTGATATTTGCGTAGCAATATCTATTAGAGGACGTGGAGATGGTGCTGATGGATTCCCAAAATCATGAACACCAAGGAATATTTGTGTCGAATACAATTCTTCAATTCCTTGGTCGTTGTTGGCACTATTCAATTGGTCACTGGTAGTTTCTTGGATGATAGATGGGTCAATCGGAATAATAGAGGTTGAAGCGAAAACAGACGGTTGGCTATTTGTGGTTCGTATATCACTGATCTGTACTTTTGGTTCGGTAGACTCCGACGGTTGAGTATCAAAAACAGGTCGCAGAAATGTATCAGCATGGTTGAAAGACTCGACCAATTTAGCGCTATCAGAGTCATGTCCTGTTTTTGTCACCGATTCAAAAGACATCTAAACAATTGATATTCACTGGACATCCAAAAGCTTAAGAAAACCAATACAAACATCTACTTCTTGCCTTGTAGGCCGAGAAGCCTACATTTAACACAAGTTGCATGTCGGTAGATTGTAAATTCTAGTTCCTCGTCAGAATCTTGAACCACTTCATAAGCAGAACATTCCTGAAGCGGCAATATTTGACCATGCTTCTTCAGCACATTTGCTTTCGAACCCAGCTGTTGGTTGACCTATCTTAAGTTTGACGAAAAAATGTGCATGCACGATGCAACTTACTTCTGTGTTTAAATCCTGAGGAAAATTTCCGCCTTTTTGTGGCGATCGGGTTGAATCATCTCGAGCGAGTCCTCTTCGTTTCCATCTGTATCCGCCATCACAAAACGTGAAGACTTAAGTTTCAGCGTTTTCTGATTCAAATTCACTTCCGCTGTGACCGTCGACGTCATAGCCTGAGTAAATGGAAACGCTGGTTCCATTACTTTTGCTTTTTCGCTATTTCCCTCATCTTCGAAGTCTCTTGGCAAGTTCAAGGTTCGCCGATTCAGCAAGTTCCCTCATCTTGGTTTCCCCGACTGACTTCTTCTGATTAAAATTCACTTCTTTTGTAGCTGGAGAACTTTGAGATGCCACTGCTTGCGTGAATGGTAAAACCGGTTGTAGTGACTCGGCTCCTTCTTCCCCGCCTTCAATGTCTTCGTCCGGAATTTCTTCATACACGAGTTCGGTCTCGTGGGTCTTTTCCGCTTCATGAGAAACTCGAATGCCACTTTTGGCATCCGATGGCGATGCATTCTCAATGTCATTTTTGACATTCGAAGAAGCTCGTCCCAGTTCTGCACTAGCTTCAAAATCTTCATCGTCAAATTCGTGGGCGTATTCATCAAGGTCCTCCAAGAGTTTGTTGATGCCGTCATTTTTGCTTAAAATTGATTGTGGCTGTATCTCAGGTTTCTTGAATATATCGGCACTCTAAGATACACAATCAGAAAAAGAGAACACGCACAATGGACAGCAATTACAATAAATGCAATCGGTTCTTCCGGAATTGGAACTTGCATATGTGTTTGAAGAACTTGATCAGACGGAATGATACATGTTTCATCGAGTAGTTCAAATTGCTGGGGGAAAAAGACAACTGAGAAAGAAACTCACAAATCAATGATAAGGACACTCAACTCCCCAACCAAAGTGGCGACTTTTACTCTGATAGATAACGGGCGAGGCATCGATTTCATCGTCGAGACTATTCCGTTTTTTGCGCTTGGTTGTTGAAGCTGATTCACCAGTATCATAATTATCGTTTGAGGTGCAAGACTTGGATTCAAAGGTTCGAATGCGCTTGCATTCCGGTTACGCTTTTTCGAAGGCTCATTTCGCACAACCAGTTGAGGCGATTTTTTGGATGGACCTGAAATATGTTCAATCAGTTGTATCAGTATGAATTAAAAATTACCCTGGCGCCGCTTTCGCGTCCCAGCCTGTTCATTTTGACGATCTTGATGCGAATCATCTGCATCTTTTTCTGTTTCGGGAAGAGTAGCAGATTCTACCAACAAGCAGAAATCTTCATCGGAATTAAGAGCAACAGGATTCCCAATAACGGCATTGCCTTCTCCACCAATATAATTCATTTCATCAGCCACTATGTAGTAAAATGGATTCTTGATTGATCCAGAATGTCGAAAGCGGCACCTTTTGATAGTCACAACGCAACCCAGATTTTTACGCAGGTTTTCGCAGAACGAGCTCCTACAAGAAAAAGGTAAGACAATCCACATTCAAGCTGTCCTTTTTGAAACTGAACTGCCGCATGGCTGCAACTGCTTCGGCGGTGAAGACGGCATTGATATGGAAGCGACCGTCCGAAACAACTGCGCGAATGTGAGAATCTTCTGATTTGCGAAACTAAAGCCAAGAATAATGAGAAAAGCAATAAGCAGCAACTGGGGCTGGCCTCAAAGACGAACCTCGCAAATCTGCACTCTCCCGCCCTTCGTTTCAATGTCGTCAAGCATCGCATCGCTGCCGTCTTTAGTGTTTCTGGCTTTGCTCGTTTGTTCAATCGCCCAAACGAGCCTTTTTTTAAGCCACGGTTTTGTTAAGGATTTCGACATCTTTCTTGTTGCAGCATAAATATGAACTCCTCTTTTGAACGCCAATCAAGAACAAACAAGAGAATAATGAAATATTGCCAGTTATATACACTATTGAATACTCCCTTATTCAACATCCACAGCAACTCCCAACCCGATGCCCGTACCTGTCCGACTATTGCGACGACTTCCAGATGCAGCCCCGCTCCGAGTCATGCTCTCACACACGCTACAAAACTCATTCAGAAATAACTCCACTCCTTTGACGCCATCCAAAAAGTATCTCGCCTCTGTCTGCTTTCTTCCAACTGTACAAGTAATAACTCCTTGGCCACCACCGTCATCTCCCCCAAACCCGTCATTCAGATATTGAAACACAACTTCATCCGTCTTTCCATCTCCTATACAACAAAAGAAGTCCACACTCTCCCCAACTGCGCCCCAAATCATGAACCACACTTCTTGCAGCACTGGCCTTGTCAACCATACTAGGCCTCACTTCAACAGTCTTATTTCCCAGAATCACGCTCACTGCCAAGTGATTCAAAATCTGCTCCAAGTTCACATGGAGTTCAGCGGCTTGCCACATGCCGAACTCGGGATCAGCGTTTCGATAATGCCAGGTCAAGTTGATTTCTTCTCTTCCACAAACGAGCCCGGCGTGCGCTCGGTATAGTATTGAAAGAGGGGCAGAATTTCTGAGCACCACGAGTTGGATGCGTCCGTTTGATCGTCCACGAGAGAGAGCCATCCATGCTGCATTCGGCGTGGGGGCTTCAAGACTCCACTGACTCCGCTCCCAATGCTACCGAGTCTAGGCGATGGGGTTGTTGTGCCGTTTCCGTGATAGGAAGCGGATTTAAAGGGGCTAATGTGCCGCATGAGTGGGGAGTAAGGAATTGGGCTGGTGACAAGAGAAGTCAAGCTTTTTAATGGTCGAGGAGAAATCATGGTTTCTCCAAGGCTTTGGATGTGGGAGCTGGAGAGACCATTGAGAGACTGAGGACGTTTGAGGGCTACTGCTGTAAACAGGGCTCATAGGAGCCGCGGTGTCGGTTTCAAGTGCTTCAATTAAACTATCGTCAAACTTGTTGGGGGGATGGCGGTAAAAGCAGCCGTGCTCTGCTGAAAGGCCAACCCCAAGATCGCCAAACCAAGCATCCAGGTAGTTACGCGGACCGTCCAGAAAATATATAGACGTAGACATCTGGCAAGTTGGCCAATCTTTTCACGAGTTCGCGAATCTTCTTTGAAGGATTTGAAAATTCTGGAAGACTGTGATTCGACTTCAATGTTCCATCATAATCAATGAAAAAAACCTGCCAAATAGTAATGATTAATTATCTGTACGCCTATATAGCTTTGTGTTACTCCTCACCCGCTTTCTTTCTGGAAGCCAGAAACTTATCCACGGCGAGCTCTGGAGTTAACTTGACCAGACGCGTTCCATCGAAAGAATTAGGCAGAGACATAAGCTCGTTGACAAAAGTAGTTCCCCATCTCGCGGCGGTATATTTGGTCACATAGCGATTGAGCTTTTCGTAGTTGGATTCCTTTTGTTTTGCTGGCATGGTGAGCGCATCATACATGGCTTCCGCCATCTCTTCCGTGTTCCATGGATTGATGATGATAGCACCTATGAGAATTATTCAGCCACGTGGCGCGACCATAGACAGCAATACCCTACCATTCAATGACTGAGCAGCACCTGCAAACTCGCTTAAAACGAGAACCCCGTGTTGTCCTTGCTGAGAAGCAATGAACTCATAACTAACCAGGTTCATCCCATCTCTTGTGCTTGAAACCTTATGTACGAATATTTCAACAAAAAACCTTAAAAATAAAAATAACAGGAATCCATACCACGCAAACATCCGCAACAGCATACAAACTAACCAACTCATCAAACCCAACGCTCTTGTGCACATAATGAATCGGTACAAATTCCACTGTTCCAAATCGGCCATTTACTTTTCCCACCAACCCATTAACAACGCGGTCCAGATTTTGGTATTCAAGAACATCTTCACGAGAGGGGACAGCTATCTGAATAAATACAACTTTTCCTTGGAGCTCAGGATGCGTGTGAAGGAGGTGGCTGAAGGCGTGTATCTTTTGTGGCAACGCCTTGATGTAATCAAGCCGATCTATTCCAACCATGATCTTAACGCCTTTGAATCGGTCACGGAGTCGAGCGATTTGAAGTTGAACTGAAGTTGTTTGAATTGCCTGAATAAACCCACAGTGAGAACAATTTTAAAAAAAAAAAATAAAAAAAATGAACACACCTTTGTAAACTTTTCAGGCTCAATACCGATCGGGTAAGTTCCCACTTTGACTTTCCGGCCTTCGAATTCGATTCCATCAGGGAAACAGTGCAATCCCAAGATTCTACAGGAGAACAACAGAGTTAATTACCAATCATCCATTTTAAATCGGCAGCAGAAATAACACCAAAACCTTCTCACCTCGCACAGCTACTCATAAAATGTCTCGCGTAGTCATAAGTCTGGAACCCCACACAATCCGCTTCCAAAACACCCATCAACAAACTCTTTCTCACTGGTAAAATCCGATACACTTCACTAGATGGAAACGGAGTATGTAAAAAAAATCCAATCTTGACAGTCTCCTTCAATTCATCACTTAGAAGCGCCTTCAACAGTTTCGGAAGAACCAAGAGGTGGAAATCATGGATCCAGATAATATCATGCGGTTTCACGTGAGATGCGATTGTTTGCGCAAAGAGGAGGTTTGCATTGTTGTATTCGTCCCAGTGTTGTTTGTTGAATGAGAGTTCGTTTGGGTGGTAGTGGAACAGAGGCCATAGGATCCCGTTACAGAAACCCGTGTAATGGGCTGCAGCTGTTTGGTCGCTGAGAAATACGGGTATTGCGGAGTAGAGAGAGTGGAGATCAGAAGAAACTTGTTGCTGGAGGTGTGGTGGGATAGACTGGCCTTTGAACAAGGAATGTTAGTTGGCAGTTGGTCTACACGGCTCAAGCGATAGCAAACCTGGCCAACCGATCCATTCATACTTTGTATCCTTGGAGAGTCCACTTAAGGCGCTCACTAGACCACCTGATGAACGCGCATATTCAAAAGAGCCGTTCGGCCTTTGCTTAACTGTTATCGGAAGACGATTCGACACCAGAAGAAGGCGCGGCTGTTCAATGGACGGAGTGTGTGACGAAGTGGAAGATGGTGTGGTGGGAGAGGTCATGTTTTGACGGTTATTATTAATATAAATATTTGTTTTTACTTTTCGAAGACTGACTCATCTGGATGTATTTATTCTTCTTTTTTTAATATTCAACTATTGCATTCAGAAAGTGCTTCCTTCGGCTGGTTGCGGAAGCTTTCGGTTTGCTGGAGATCCCATTTCCCTGAGTTTCATGAAAGGACATCAGACACGCACACCCTAAAAATCCCCACAAGACATTCCAAACCTTCTCAGCTCAGCCAAAACCGTCTCAATTGTGTTTGAACGTTTCCAAGAATCCAAAGATGGGAGCTTTTCGACCTGCGCGTTTTTGTTTTACGGTAAGCAAAATCCCGTACAAGCTTTTCATCTTTGTCAACCCACTTTTCCATTCGTCTGATTCACACCACTCATGTTGACTTTGCTTGCAAATGAAACTTGTGGCGCCTTTTCGGGGTAATCGTTTCCACAAACAATGCGCAATGAATAGATGCGGTTTTCGTGGACAGTCTAGTAAACACAGCAACCCACTTAAATCATTGAAAAAAAACAGTAGAAGACAAAAAAAATATGTTACGTTTCCAGGACCGATGATTGTTCCGTGCCAGTTTGTCATGAGCAAATCATCACCATCTGAGAGTCCATACGAAATAGTGCCATCGCCAATTCCCTTTTCTCCCTTTTCGAGCTCTTCCAAAAGACGAAAGTTGCGTGGAACTTGAAAAAAAAAAGTATTAGATTGGTGGGGAGGGATGTGGAAGGCGCTGGTAGGTTCTCCTGTAGCAAGGGAGGCCAACCGATAACCAACCAATCACATAGAAAGGGATTCGAAACCCCAGATATCATTGCAACACATCCAAATTGAACGCGAGAAGCTTAAAAAGAAGTGAAAAACTCACCAGTTGCCATCTTATTTTTGAATGAAATTAAATTGAATTAATATAAATTAAAAAAACACAATAAATGCAAGCGCAAGACGCCTTCAAGGTACCCCTTCTATTTTACACCTATTGATTTAAATTTTAATGAATGGCCTCCTACGAATCAGACTTTCGCGCTCAACAATGAAATCCAAGAACTCGACGCAATCTTCCACTACGACAATGCTCAGCAACAGGCGATCATGAAAGAGAAACCCTGGCAAAAGGATCCAAACCATTTCAAGAAAGTAAGAGTATCAGCCGTTGCGCTTGTTAAGATGGTGAGTTGGTGGTTGGTGATGAAGCCACTTGAAAAACATTACTTACTTTCAACTCTGCGTTTAGGTCATGCATGCTCGCTCTGGAGGTGAAATCGAAGTCATGGGGCTTATGCAAGGAAAAGTTATTGGCGATACAATGATTGTTCTCGACGCTTTTGCCCTTCCCGTTGAAGGAACTGAAACTCGAGTGAATGCGGCTCAAGAAGGATGCGAATACATGGTTGATTATGTTATCAAAGGCAAAGAGGTACGTAACTTTTTTTTTCTGGAGGGAATAGCGGGGAGGATTCCTTGTACGAAAACTAGTCCCCTCACACCCACACACACGAAAAAAAAAAGGTTGGCCGTCTCGAAAACGTTCTCGGCTGGTACCACTCACACCCAGGATACGGATGCTGGCTCTCTGGAATCGACGTTTCCACCCAAATGCTGAACCAACAATTCCAAGAACCCTTCTGCGCCGTCGTGATTGACCCGAACCGCACCATCGCGGCTGGAAAAGTATCCATCGGCGCCTTTAGAACTTACCCGGAATCATACACCCCACCCGACGCGCCTGCGAGTGAATACCAAAACATTCCGTTGAGTAAAATTGAGGATTTTGGGGTCCATGCGAGCAGGTATTATGAATTGGAGGTGGATTATTTCATGAGTGGGTTGGATAAGAGTGTGTTGGAGTTGTTGTGGAATAAGTATTGGGTTGCCACGTTGAGTGCGAATCCTATCTTGATGAATCGGGAGTATAATGCGAGGCAGATCAATGATTTGGCGGAAAAGATTGAGCAAGCAGATGTTGCGATTAGTAGAACTGGTGGTGGTGGCGGAATGGGTCCCCTGGCTGGAGACAGAAAAAAGAAGCAAGATAGTGGCGCTTCAGCAGGAGAGTTGGCGAAGGTTAGTAAAGATGGTTGCAAGATTGGGGTGGAAAGTCTCCATGGCATGATGGCTCAAGTCTTGAAGAATGTCTTGTTCAATGGATCAGGAGCCTCAACGCAATAAATAAGAAAGGAATATACTATACAGTTGCAGAATCTTCCGATTCTCTTACTTTACTCGAAACTATGAGCTGATATTCCAACGAAAGAAAGCAAAACAAATTCAAAACAACAACACTCAATTCATCAGCTCCGTCAGCTGAGTTTCATAACACACATTAGCGAGCTCATCTGTTTCTACACAAAGATCCTCCTATTTCCACGAGTCTTGTTAGCATCATTGTGGAATAAAAAAAATAAAAGCAAAAAAGAAATACGAACCAACACCTCCTTCACTTTCTTTGGCGGCAAATTCTCTGAAATCTGAGCCCATGATTCTTTGAACCACTGCTTCCGAATTCTCCATTGTTTCCGATTCGCTTCCAGCTTTGCATCGGCCCTCTTCTTATCTTCCACAGTCAATTTTCGCGTTCCATTACGGATTCCTTGGAGTCTCGTTTCCAGCTTTTCATTCTTTTAAAATGAGAAGAAGAAGGATATAAAAAAAAACGTAAGTGCCTTGAAGTGATTCTTTTTTTTTTTTTAAAAAAAAATGCCACCTCTTCATTCAGGCTCGCCAAAGTCTTTTCCAAGTCGCATGTTTTCTCGGTATTCTTTAATGAGTTGAGAACTGTTTGTTTTTATGGAAAGGGTCGCAGCCATGTTGCAACAAGATAGAGAGTGGGAAATCTTTTAAAACAAAAAACACTTACTCTTTTCATTTGCAGTATTCTTTTCACCAGCCAAAAAAATCAAATACAATAAATAACTTCAGAGGGGAAGTAACACGTGTCATGAAGCAGATTTTGTTACCTCAGCCTTCAACACGCTTGCCTCTTCTTTCAAACTTGCAATTTTAACATCGATTTCCCGCGTTTCCTCGGCACTTGGGATATCATCGGCATTCTGATCAATGAACAGAAAAATAAATAAATAAAGCAGAATCGTTGGAGCATATGTTGAAACTTTCATACTTGGTTCGGGAAGTAAATAGTCGTTTTTCCAAAAGCTTTCGCTGTTATTTCCTCTTGAATGAATGTAATTGTGGAAAATAAATATGGCCATGTTATTTGTGCTGGAATGTGTGTGGCAAACGGGTTCGTACTGTCTTCAGCAAGCTTATCCAAGATCTTCCCCACAAGCGTCTTCCCAATCGATGAATGCAGGTTATTATATACATCAGTTGAGTTGTAAGGACGGTTTTGTGTGATGATGTATCTAAGGGGGGGTGACCGCAGAAACGTTGAGTCGGACAAGACTAGGAAACGGATTACACACTTCAAGATGGTTGCCCTTGCTTCATCTTGAAAAAATCATATGGGATCCAATAGTTAGAGCAAGATTGTCAAATTAGTCAAACTCAAGACCAAAACCTTCGTCCGTCTTTTGCTTCTTGGCTGGTGGTTGCTTTGGCCCCATTTTGACTTTTATTATTATTCACTTTTTTTTTCGTCACTTGTATTCTGTTTTCCAGTTTGGGAACACACTCGAGGAGGTGAAGTTGTGAAACTTTATTATCGCAGTTGCAATGAAGAAAAACGTTGCTCCCAACTTGAATCGCCGCCCATACTTTGAGGAACTAACACAAGCACAGGATCATTTTGTGAAACACCCAGGCCAGCTATACTCGCAGCGACAGCAAGAGACACTTTTGCATCAAAAGATTCCTTGTTTTTGTATACTTTGAGATTTGAAGCATCAACGGTCAGTATACAACGGTTCTTTTGCCATACGGCATGCTTCATGTTGGTAGCGTGTGCTGCCTGGTGGATGCCAATCACTTCAATCAAATCATCGTCAGTGTTTGGAAGTCGGGTGCCATCAGTGTATACGAGGCGATACCAGACTTCTTGTGAATTCATTGAAGAAAGAAAAAAAAGTTTTTATAAAGCGTACAAAACAGCAAACCACATGAAATATAGGATTCTCAAGTCGAACTACTTGGAATATTATTTGGATTAGTAAGAAGACGGCACTTTGCATCGTCATTCGTTCTTAAAACACAATCTGATGGATCAAAAGATTCCAACGCATTCATCAACCAATTTTCCCGACCACGTCATCATACGCAACCACGTTGTATTGATTTTCAAAAAAGAATCATTTTAAATTTATCCAAAAAAAAAAAAGAGATCCACCTCATGAGTGATGAAAAGCTGCCCTTCCTGATTGATCTGGAAACGACATCGTCTCAAGAAGAAATCAATGTTCTCCGAACTGAATACAAGAAGCAGGTCGCGGCGGGCAAGGTGAATCCGCAGACCAAGTTTGACTATGCGTACAACCTCGTAAAGAGCGGGCTGCGCAAGGACCACGAAGCAGGACTGCAGCTGCTGCATGGTAGCTAGACTATTAAGAGTCGACAATGCACTTTTGTTTAATTCCGCACTCTAAATCCAGAGCTCTACAAGGACAACCCCGCACGCCGGCGCGAGTGCCTCTTCTACCTGTCGGTCGGCCACTTCAAGCTCGCCTCGTTTGTCGAAGCGCGCAAGTTCGCCGACATTCTGCTGCAGATGGAGCCGCGCAACGCGCAGACGCTGGCGCTGCGCGCGGCGATCGACGCGCGCGTGCGCCGCGACGGGCTTGTGGGGCTTGCGCTCGTCGGCGGCGCGGTGGCGTGCGCGGCGGCTTTTTTCGCGTTTGTGGGGGCGGGGGCGGGGGCGAGGCGGCCGTGATTGTGGCGCTGACGGCGTTTGTGTTTATTGAATGAATCTCATGTTTCGTGTTCTTCTTCGTCTTCTTCTTCTTCGTACTCTTCTTCGTCTTCGTATTCATACTCCACTTCCTCCTCTTCGACTTCACTTCGACTTCTTCTTCTTCAACTTCCTCAACTTCAACTTCACTTCACCTCCTCGTCGCTGCTCGATTCATCAAGGAACGCTGCCAAATCATCAAACTTGCTGCGCGTGGGTGGCTTGCACTGCTGGCTTTGGCAGCTACTGACGGTTGCGCCAGCTGATTCGATGACCGTCGAGGTGGAATACTTTGACTTCCGCCATGCGGTCCCTTCATACTCGTCAGTACTGGACACAGATCTCACCGACAGGCTCAGACCATGCAGTTGCCTGAGCAATGGTAATGTTTCGCTCCAGTTTACATTTCACCACCGGAGACCAGTCGGGCAGCGGTTTGTATCCCTTTCACTGCAATATTGAATGAATGCGACAGACTTCCCAAAGTGAATTTGCTTTGACCTTTGTTTCAAACAAGATTGTAAGTTGGTTGAAAAAATGGAGAACCCTCACTCTACCTCTTTGGGCAATATCCATTGCTGGTACCGCCTTTGGTGTCAACAAGACACTCTTTAGCTTGCCTGTAAACAAACCTTTTTCAACAACACCTTCCACAGCTTGATCTGCGTCAACCAAGCCCTTCAACAACCTTGCTCGATCCCTCACATCGAAACTCGCATCATATCTAGCCAAATTCAAAACATGTTCCCAAATCAACAAAACAGTCGCGTTTGCCTTTTTTTCCTTCTCGTCTCCACTGTTGGTGTCTCGAATCACTGAAACAAGTTTCGCTCCCAGAGTCAATATTTGCAGCTTCACAATCAAACTCTCTCCACAGAATCCTTTGACTGCTGTTCGAAACGAGTCATGCGCAATCTTTGGGACAGCTTCACAGTGTTGACCAATCAACCAGAGAATAGACGCGCGGGCCATTGGGATTGTGATTGCATCAAGAGATCGAGCAAGGAGAATAATCAATCTCGTGTTCTTATTCGTTCCCGTTGCTGTTCCACTTGCTGACGTTGTGGTTGGCTTGGTTGTTTGCTGCAAGAGTCGACGCGTCACAATCACGCTTTCAGCCACAATGATTTCTTGAATCATCAAGTAATTTTTAGTCAGCATTATACAACACAATACAAACGACACGGTCATCTCACCTTGATCACTAGCCAAAAGCCCCATCAAACACGCCAAACACTCTGCCGCAACACCGCCGCCAACCCCATCATCCCCACCACCTCCATTTCCAATTTTTCCACATATAATCCCCATCAACTTGACAGCCTTCACAGCAACCCCACTATCCCAACTCCTCACCAAATCCTTCAACTCCTTGACAATCCCCAACGCATTCCCTTCCCACGCCACAACGCCCAGGATCTCAAGCTTCAAGTCTTTAATGTACACGCTGTCGTCGTGGAAGACGTAGAAATGGCGTGTGTGCGGGTGGAGAAGGGTTGGATGCGTGTGCGCGAGGGTTAAGAGGTTTTGGAGAATGTAGTATTGGTGTTCGGTGGATGTGAGTGTGAGGAGGCGGAGGAGGGAGGATATTGGTTTGTTGAGGAGTGGGGTGGGGGCTGTGTGGATCAAGAGGCGGGATGCGGCGAGAACAACCTGTTGGCACCAAAAAAAATATAAAAAATAAAAAGACATGAGCAAATCGATGTAAAAACTGAAGAATAAAGTTGTGTGAATATGCTGCTCGCTAACCGCTGCATTCCGGCTCTGGAGTAAAGGAATACAAGAATGAATCAATAACGCGTGATCAGGATCCAAGTCCGCAAGTGCCGAGACAATCGTTGCTGAATCTTGATGCTGCTTTTTCGAATAGAAATCTTGTTCCGCCGCGTCCGCAGATCCATTATTCGGCTGTGCAGCAGCAACTGCAGCAACATTCGGATCCGTGAAAAACGTCCTCGCATATCGCACCAACACTCCCACAATTTCAATCTGCGCCCACTCATCCGCATCAATCAACAGACTGCATAGTTTCCGAAAATGGCGATGAATCAAGTCGAATCGGTCAGGACAGATTGCATTCATTGTTAGAATCGCGCTCCCGAGGACGAGTGTGGATGCATCGTTCATGAATAGTTCAAGGAGTTCCATGGAGTCTTCTTGCATTCCAGGGTCCAGACTTTTTTGTTTTGGTTAT
This sequence comes from Obelidium mucronatum, assembly GCA_025765595.1. Lineage (NCBI taxonomy): Eukaryota > Fungi > Chytridiomycota > Chytridiomycetes > Chytridiales > Chytriomycetaceae > Obelidium > Obelidium mucronatum. Next base: position 4,819 of record JAIVFH010000217.1, on the reverse strand, counting down.
TTAACCAAAAAAAAAAAAAAAAATAGAATAAAAATAAAACGAGCAAAGGGTATTTTTACCTGTAAATCTTTGGCAGTGCGTTTGCGGCAGCTTTTCGAACATGGGGAGACATATCCCTACTTCCAGTTTTGAGCGCCATCATGACTTTGAAGAAGTTGGAACATCAGGGAAAAACAGATATATACAATAGGAAAAAAAGTAACATACTCAAAGGAGCAATCATTTGGACTACACACACAAAAAAAAGCAGAGTATTCAACAAAAGAAAAAAGTAAAATAAAATAACATAAAGACAATCAAAAAACCTCGAATACTAGACATGACACGCAACGCCATCGCTCGAATCATTGGATTCCTGTCCGTCAAATCCTTTTGGAATGTATTGATACTCAGGAGTGACAGATCGGGTTCTTCTTCAGCGTATCGCAAGAGATAAATGTATACGAGTTTCCGGACTTCGAATGACGTTGATGCCACATTTTTGACCACATCTTATTGTTTGCATTTTAAGTCCATGCTTTTTTTTTTTGGAGTGATGGGATGGATTACCTGGAAAGAAGCCACGAACATCCTTTCCTTTGGAGATCATCTGCAATACCAAAAAAGCGCATTTGAATTCAACATCAGGCGTGTACGTGTTTTGTATACCGCAATCAGCCTCTTGAGTGCATTGATTTTCTCCTGTTCAAACTGCAAGGTTGTGCAAGCAAAGCAATAACAGATCAGCAAGTTATCGGGGTTTTGTAAAAACAAAACAGCAGTGAATCGAAAACAAAGGACAGAAAAAAACCTTTGAGTCAAGCAAGTATTTGATGTCCTGGATCCGTTCTTCACATGTCTCGTACAAGTTCCCCATTGTAAAGTCCTGCGACAGACCTTTTCCTGCCTCTGTGGCCGCAGATGCTGTTTATACACACAAAAAAGTCCATTCCATTAATTCTTTTCGCCTCTAGGGGTGTATTGAGTGTTTTCCGAACCGAGGGAGGCCGCCTTCTCAAACAGTTGGTCCATCATTTTTTTTTTTTTGAATAATAAAGCTTCGTGAACCAAGTTGCTCAAGTTTAAAAACGTCAGAGAATTAAAGATAACGTTCGGTTTATTTTCCATTTGCCGTGTGGTTTGTCATCGATAGACATTCGGCGCAAGTGAACTTTGCATCATACCATGTGATTCAAGCATTCTGGATAGACCACACCATTGCATTGAAACCAGTTGCAAACTCTCGGAAGAAAGAATGTTCTCTCCACCAAATGTTTATTCAGGTATCAAAGTAAAATAGTCACATTTAAAAACACGTTTCAACGACCAAGCTCCAAAAGCTTGAACGATAAAAGAAAAGCCATATCCGCGCGTGCATTGCGCGTCTTCCCGTCGATCTTGTCTTCAACCAACAAACGTTTCACTTCATCCAACATACTGTCTCCATCATCCAACAAACCCACTCTATTGTCTGCCAAGAGAACTTCAAAGAGCTCAGTATGTGCCGCTTCGGCAGCATCCAAAAGGCAATTCACGGGTGGAGTTACTTTTGCGCTTGTCAAGAGAAGCTTGACCATCTCCGCGTTACCCCGCTCACACGCTCCACGCAACGGTTCATTGTCATTGACACTTGGATCAACTCGTTCATCATTCAAAAGAAGTCTGACGCTTTCGATAGACCCACTTGTCACAGCAGCGGAGATGGCGTAGTTGTTGTTGGCAGCCGGATTCACGCGTTCATCAGCCAATAAAAATGCAATGTGGGCACCACTGCCAGCTTCGGCAGCCTTTTGAATAGCGATATTAGGATCCACGCGTGGGTCAGCAAGCAGCAGCATAAGGTTTTCCGCACTCCCGCGAGTAGCAACGTGAACCAAAGCCTTGTTATCTGAAGCTGTAGGATCCACGCGGTTTTCTGAAAGAAGAAGGGCGACGACTTCTGGTTTTGGTTTGCCTGTCAGGGCTTCTAGAAAAGCGTCGAATGCCCAAGGAGCGGTATACGAAGCCTTTCTCTTCAAGAAGAAATTTGACGACTTTTGGTCGATTGTGCTTGCAAGCGATTCTGAGGGAAAGGCCTGCTGCCCAGGGATCCGCGCTTTCGTCTGCCAGAAGCATCTTCACAATCTTCTCATGTCCGCATTCCGATGCCATTCGAATTGGGGCATTTGAATCCTCATACTCATGTCGGAATCCGAATGGGGATTCTCTTCCAGAATCCCTGGAACGATTCCATCCTGTTTTCAAGAGATGCTCCACCAAAGTCTCACTTCCAAGTCTACATGCTGTTGTGAGAAAGTCCCTCGGCAACCGATTTCGGAGTGGGAATTCCGCTCGTCCACTTGACAAAAGCAGTTCAATAATTTCTCCCACCCCTTCAGGTTGATATTCAAGAGCCCATTTAAGAGCAAGATCATCTCTTGCCTCAGGGTCCTCGGCGTCCCGAGTTAGCATGAATGAAGCCAGGTCGACATTTCCGTTACTGAGAGCGGATTTAAGAATGTCAATGTCCGCGTTATCGGTGAAGAACTCGCTGTAAATTGCTTGTTGGTATGATTTTGGCATTTAGGCCCATCGTCATTGGCGAACTCTCCCGCTGCCCAACGCGCCTTAATTTCCTTCAGGAAGTCCCAGATAGACTCGGTAAGAGAAATGGAATATTTCCATCGGAGGTGGCGCCTTCTGAAGGAGACGCCACCCAAGAGAAATGGTGCCAGCAGCTGTTTGGAAGCCAGCGCAACGCTTTTCAGGTTGGCATCGATAGGAAGATGGATCAATATATCCGTAATGACCTCCGACGGAACATTGCGCAAGCTGATCGCGCCTGTTGGCATTTTGCTTGTTTCAATCGAAAACAACTTTTATAAAATGGCTCTTCCAAAGCGTATCATCAAGGTAGTCGCCCCCCTTGCTTGCAATCCCGCCCGTGCGCCGCGTCTCATACCAGTTGACAACTCTGTCCGTTTATACAAAGGCACCTATCTGTTTTCTTGCTTCTTAAACCGTCCTGGTTCTGTATTTTAGGAAACCGAACGTCTCCTTGCCTGAACCCGCACCAGGCGTCAACGCCATACCTCATGAAGATAACCTGCGATACTTTGACGTCATTATTTCTGGTCCAAGTTCATCACCATTCGAAGGTTTGAGTTTCTGATTTCGAAAGGGAAGGGTTCTTGGCTCAGCACCAACAAACACAACCAAAAAAATCAAACAAATGATACAGGTGGAAACTTCAAGTTGGAACTGTTTTTGCCTGAAGAGTATCCCATGGCACCACCCAAAGTTCGCTTTTTGACGAAAATTTACCACCCGAATATCGACAAGCTGGGACGCATTTGTTTGGATATCTTGAAGGGTAAAAAAATCACAACGTTCTTGGACGTGTTCTATATTTGCTCGCAAGCTCAAAATTTCGGAAACAGATAAATGGTCTCCAGCGCTGCAAATCCGTACGGTTTTGTTGTCAATTCAAGCGTTGTTATCAGCTCCCAACCCAGGTTTTTGTTTTGTACTTTTTGTCATCACGCGCACTAGGTGTAACTCGCGAAATATTCCTAAACTGTTTTCTCTATTAGACGATCCTTTGGCAAACGACGTAGCACAACACTGGAAAGATAATGAAAAAGGCAGCCATTGCTACTGGTAGAGTTCGGGGCTTGCGTTACACCCATTTATCCAAAATTTTAACTTATTCATCTCTTTCCCATTAGCTAAAGAATGGACAGCTAAATACGCGCAGTGATTTGTTAGGAAATAATTAAAATGATGATTATTGCGATTGCTATGATTTTATTTTTCAAAAGCAACAAAAAACACCCGTTTGATCCACCTTCGAAAGCAAATACTTTGGACCCAAAAAAAAGCCTTGCAGTAAAAAAAAAAAAAGAAAGAAAAGCGTCCCTGACTTATTGTATTCAAGAAGTATGTATGTCGGGGTTTATTTAAGTTTATTTTATTTTATATTTTTCCATGCGGCACAAGGAATATCTTTGCGTATCTGTCAATGCAGGAAAATGCGACACCGATTGGAATCGACAGTGACCTAGAAAATCAAAAATGGTGATTAACTCAATGAGATGTCAATGGACATTATGTCATCAGTTTTGTGGAAGTGGAGGGAGAACCCCCCAAAGAGTTATGTCGAGACCGTAGCCCCAAACCCAGCTAGTACCGTAGCCCTAGTGAGCTGACATTACACTATGAACAAAAAAATCTAGCTCTCGCAATCGAGACCGTAGCCCCAAACCCAGCCAGTACCGTAGCCCTGGTGAGCTGATTGCGAATTAGGTTTTTTTGTTTGGGGGGGAGATTTTAAACGAAAGAAATAAATAACGCGTCCCTGAATTGAGCTGAATTGTGTTTCCAAGAATGTTCAAGAGGCGATTTATTTTAGTTTATTTAAGTTGATATCCTTTCAATCTAAGTGTTGTTGAATTTGAATGACGACCGCATGGCATATCCTTTGCGTTGCCCATCAAAACACCAATCGGAACCTAGAAAAATCAAAAATAGTGTTTTACTCAGTGAGATCTGAAGGAGAAGTATTGTATTTCATCATTTAGTGGAATGGAAATTATGTCATCAGTTTTGTGGCAGTGGAGGAAGGAGAGCCCCAAAGCATCATGTCGAGACCGCAGCCCCAAACCCAACCAGTACCGCAGCCCTGGTGAGCTGACATAGAACTATGAACAAAAAAAATCTCGCTTTCACAATCGAGACCGCAGCCCCAAACCCAGCCAGTACCGCAGCCCTGGCGGGCTGATTGCGCTTCGAGATATTCTGTTTGGGGTGTAATTACAAAAAAAATAAAAACAAAACAAAAGAAAATGTTTTCCAAGCGACA